>JAJPUD010006293.1:0-35746 GCA_023553655.1 Myrmecobius fasciatus | reverse complement strand
AAAAAAAAAACAAAACCATCTCATTGTTGAAGAGAACCATGTCCATCAGAACTGATCATTGTATAGTCTTGTAGTTGCTGTGTATAATGATCTCCTGATTCTGCTCATTTCACTTTGTGGTATGTGTTTGTGATAAAATATTATTGTTTTCCAGGGAATGATGGGCAAGACGCTCTCAGAAAAAACAACAATAACAAAACCTGGAAAGTCTTTCACGAACTCAAGCAAAGTAAAACATACTGTATACAAAGTAATAGCAATATTCTGGGATGACTAGCTGTAAATGACTTTGCGATTCTCACCAAATACTATCATTCACAACTACTCTTAAAGACTTATGACGAAAAATCCTAGCCATACCCAGAGAAGGAAGTGACTATGTCTGATACAGATCATAGCATTTTCTATATCTCTCTCTCTCTTTTTGAAACAATTTTTTTAAGTTTTTATTTTCTTTAGGGTAGAAGATCTATGTTTTCTTTCATAATTTTACTTTTATGGAAATATTTCGCATAACTTCACATCAGGTTTCTTAAATATGGATGGGGATAAGGGAAAGAACTTAGGACTCAAAAATTTTTAAAAATATGTAAAAAAATTTGTTTTGAATGTAACTAGGGAAAAAATATTAAATAAATAAGAATTTCACACCCATAAAGAAAAAAAGAAAAAAAAATTGATGAAAAAACTTTTTCTAAGGAGTAGTAGTACAGTATAAAAAACAGAAATGCGATAAAATGTTTTGCAAACTTTAAAGCATTATAGAAATAGCTCTTACAAAAAAAAAAAGACTACTTTATTTAAAGATCTCTTGCCCTTATTATATGAGGAACAATTTCAAGTATTTGATGTGAAGGGAAGTGGTTAGCAAGCATGTCACTGATATAACTGTTGTTCATACCCTTGGCAGGGCTCCGGAAGGAGAGGAGGAGGGGTCTGCCTCTTACCTGCAGTGGAGTCAACATTCTCCCAGGCAGCAGCTCCCCCCAACACATCATCCACTTCTTTCAGCTTTGGATATTTCCGATTCGTTACCTAGCAAAACACATCACCACATCAAAACCCCAGAAGATAGGATGGTGCCCATCTGTCCCATCTAAACCCCAACAAGATTACTTAATTCTATACAAGGTTCAGAAAATTTCTGGACAAAAGTCACACTGAGCAAACAAATGGAAATTTATCAGTCAAAGGAGACACCTGAGGAGAGACCAAAGCCAATCAAAATCAAGAAGCAAACAGTATACAACAAAGAAGACTGAACTAAATGCAGGATCTGAATCTAGACTTTTCTACTAGCGGTGTGATGTAAGCAAGTCATTTCATTTGTTATCAATTTCCACATCTGCAAAATTAAGTGAAAGGACCAAGTAGTCTATAAGATCTCTCTTGGCTCTAATATTCTATCAGTCAAATGCCAACACCACGGAATAACAATATTGTAAAGACAACTAACTATGAACAACTTAAGAACACTGATCAACACAATGACCAATCACAATTCCAAAGAACTTGTGTTGAAACATGTTATTTTTCCCATCTAGGTAGAGGTGATTGAATCAGAGTAGAGGTTGAAGCATGTATTTTTTGGATGTGATTAATGCAGGAATCTATTCTGCTTGACTATACATGTGTTTAACTGAGTTGTTTGTCCCTTGCTTTCTGAATGGGAGAAAGGAAAAGATGGGAAGTAAAAAATGCTAAGCTGAAAATAAAAGATTTTTTTTTAAAACCTGGTATTGAAAAGGAAGCTAATGTCACTGGATCAGAGTGTCTATAGGGAGAGGGCAGAGCCAAGATGGCAGAGAGTCAAGAACTCACTTGAACGCTCCCAAACTATCCTTCAAAAAAAAACAATAAAATAAACCCCTCAAAACAAATTCAGTTGAACCAACAAAAGGACAAGGTAAAACAATTTTTCAGGCCAAGACCACTTAGAAGGTTGGCAGGAAGGTTGGCACTCCCTGAGGTGAGAATAGAGTGCAGTCTAACACAAACCACTCTAGACAAGCCAGCAGCAGACCTTAGGGGGCAGCTAAATCTGGCTTCTGAGCTCTCAACCCACAGAGGGTAAGGGAATTAGACAATTGGTCAAAAGGAAATTACAGGGAACCCCTTCTGGGACAGTTCTGGGTTGCAGTCTTAAAGAAAGCTGGGGAGCAACTAAAATGTGTGGCTGCAGGAAAACAGGGACTCTGGTCACAGTTCCAGGACAGAAGAGTGCTTGTGGTCAGACACAGACCAAAGTACAGGGCAAGAAAGCAGTGATCCATCTCTTCTTGGTTCATTATTACCTTAGAAAAACTTACAGGTTCCCATAACTAGATTTGAAAATAACAATACAAAAAAATCTGAAACTTGGATCAATACCCACTTCACCCCAAGAGCAGAACCCAACTTTAACATAAAGTTAAAAGTCAAGAAAAGCAGAAACAACAAAAAAGAACATGACCACAGAAAGTTACCATGATGGAAGGGAAGATCAAAACACAAACTCAGAAGACAACAATGTCAAAATAACTACATGAAAAGCCTCAAATAAAAATGTGAATTGAAGGAGCGCAGTGAAGAGAGCACCAGCCCTGAAGTCAGGAAGACTTGAGTTCAAATGTGATCTCAGACACTTAACATTCTCTAGCTGTGTGACTCAGCACAAAGAAAAAAAAAATTTCTGAAAGGACTCAAAAAATATTTTTAAAATAAACCAAGAGAGGTAGAAGAAAAATTGCAAAAGAAATGACAGTGATGCACGAAAATAATGGGGGAAAGGTCATCAGCTTGGTTTAAAAAAAAAAAGGCACAAAATAATACTGAAGAAAATAACACCTTAAAAAAGACTATGGGTCAAATGGTAAAAAAGAGGCACAAAAATCTACTGAAGAGAACTCCTTAAAAAGCTGAACTGGCCAAATGGAAAAAAATGTAAAAAAAAAAAAAAAAATACACTAAAGAGGGGCAGGTAGGTGGCACAGTGGATAGAGCACCAACCCTGAAGTCAGGAGGACCTGAGTTCAAATTTGGTCAGACACTTAACATTTTCCTGGCTGTGTGACCCTGGGCAAGTCACTTAACCTCAATTGCCAAATTTTTTTAAAAGGTGAAATAATTTAAGAATTATTGGACTTATGTGAAAGTTGTGATCACAAAAAGAGCCTAGACATAATATTTCAAGAAAATATCAAGGAAAACTGCCCCAATATCATAGATTCAAAGGATAAAATAGAAATTGAAAGAATCTACCATTCACCTCTTGAAAGAGATCCTAAAATGAAAACTCTCAGGAATATTATATTATATATTATTCTCCTTGAGAATTATTGTTTCTCCTTGAGCTGGAAGCTCAAGGAGAAACAAACAGGCAGAAAGAAACCATTAAAATAGTTTGGAGCCACAGCAAAGATAGCATAACATTTAGCAATTTCTACATTTAAGGACTGGAAAACTTGGAGTATGATAGAAGGCAAAGGAGGCAGGATTACTACCAAGAATCACCTACACAGAGAAACTGAGTATAATCTCTCAGGAGAAAAAAAACCTGATACTTAATGAAACAGAGGACTTTCAAGCATTCTTAATGAAAAGACCAGAGCTGAACAGAAATTTGGTTTTCAAATAAAAGACCCAAGAGAAGCATCAAAAGGTAAAAAGGAAAAGAAAAATTACAAGGGATTCAATAAAATTATATTTGTATATGAGAAGATAATACTTGCAATTCCTAAGAACTTTATCATTAGAACAGTTGGAAGCTGAACAATGCTCAATCCTTACTCTCTTGAGAATTGGTTCAAAGAGGGAATAATATATATACTCAATTGGGTATAGAAAGCTATCTTATCCCACAGGAAAGTAGGAAGGAAAGGGGATAAGGGGAGGCCAATTGATAGAAGGAAGGACAGAAAAATTTTGCACAAATAATATCAATGTAAAAAGATTAGGAAGAAAGAAAATTGGGGAGACAATTTTTACAAGCAGATTCCACTGATAAGGCCTCATTTCTCAAATATATAGGGAACTGAGTCAAATTTATAAGACATAATTCATTCCCCAAATGATAAATGGTCAATGGATATGAACAGGCAGTTTTCAAATGAAGAAATGAAATCGATCTCTAATAATTTGGGGGAAAAAAAAAAAACCTCTAAATCACTATCACTAGAGAAATGTAAATTAAAACAACTCCAAGATATGACCTTATACTTATCAGATTGGCTAACATGATAAAAAAGGAAAAAGTGATAAATGTTGGAGGAGATGTGGAAAAATTGGAACATTAATGATGTACTGTTGGTGGGAGTTGTAAACTGATCCAATCATTCTGAAGAACAACTTAGACCAAAAAACCTATATATACTATTTGATCTAGCAATACCACTATTAGATCTATATCCTAGAGAGATTCTTTAAAAAGGAAAAGGACTTATCTATACGAAATATTTATAGCAACTCTTTTTGTGGTGGTAAAGAATTGGAATTGAGCGGTTGTCCATCAATTTGTGAATGCTTGAACAAGTTGTGGTATATTATTGGGATACAATATTGCTGTGCTATAAGAAATGATGAGCAAAATGCTTTCAGAAAAAATCTAGGAAGATTTACATGAGCAAAGTGAATTAAGCAGAACCAGAACAGTAACAACAATATTGTATGATGATTATCATGTGAATGGCTTAGCTATTCTCAGCATTACAGTAATCTATGACTACTCTAATGAACTTATGATGAAAAATGCTATTCATTCTGAATGCACAGAAGCATCCTTTTTAAATTTTTATTTTTCTTGGAGTTTTTTTTTGGGGGGGCTGCATTTTCTTTTACAACACAACTGATATGGAAATATATTTTGCTTGACCACATGTGTAACCTAAATCTTTTAAATTTGCTTGTCTTCTCAAATTGAGAGGAATATTGGATTTGAAAGAAGAGGATAATGTAGACTTGATTGATTCATCAAGGAGTCAAGAAGGGGACGGCAAGAGAGTATAACCAATGCAAGAGCAATGATGTAATAAAGAATTGAGAAATGCAGGGATTGGAGGTCACTAAGAGACTAAAAAAGAAAGTATGAGAGGTCATATAACAGACAAATCTAGTTTCTCCTCTTTAGTACCTTAATTTAATAGGTTTAGTCTTTAATCAGTAACTCTGAAAAACCAGGCCTCCTCCATAATCCCATTCCTTTACTATCAGCTTCCCCACTTGCCTTCACAGACTCTGCTCTTTCACAAATATACTTTTCTTTCACCTCTTAACAACAAAGCCTTTGTGTGTCCTAACATTTGAAAAGAGTGTCTCAAAGTCAATTATAGATTTCATTCTATAACACAAGTGACTTGTCATTAAAAAACATGCCCCCCAAAAGGCTATGGAGTGAATTATCTGGCATTAAAAATATGTATTTTTTAGAAAATTACTAAAAGGTGTTGTTCAAGCATTTAACACAATGCCTGGCACATAGTAGTCAGTTTAAAAAATGTTTACTGATTGACTGGTCACCCCCAAGATGTATATCCTTGCTTACCACATTCTATTTTCCTTGTACCATTACAGGTCCCACTTTACATCTCACACAATCCTTTTTATACTGTCCTCCACCTTGGATTCCCCAAGCTTTCTTCTAGTACGTAGTGGAGAACCCCCCTCAACTATCTTCTCCTCTCCACAGATGATTTTCCTCATAGAGTGAGAAATGAAATTAGATTGGACACCATCTAATCCAATCCCCCCCCCTTTTTTAATAGACAAGGAAACTTAGATTCAGAATGGCGGGGTGATTTTTCCACTTAGATTGCTAATCTAAGTCTAAAACGTAACTTGACCCTGGTCTTTCAGGCTCCAAATCCAACGTTCTGTATCCCCTAGATTAAAGCTTCTTAAACTGTGAGTCCAGACTCCAGGAGGAGTTCCATAACTGACTATGGCTTCAGGAAAAATTTGGCAACAGTAAAAGGTACTCCACCAAGATGTAATTATGTAAAAATAAGCAAGGACATCTATCTCATCAGTATGCAAATTTGCTTTCGACTTTAATAAATGGTAAAAATTATATGTATTCTAAGGAAGCATTTTAAAAATAAATTTCTTCATGAATTATGATCAGTAAGTGATCCGTATAGCTATTTTAAATACCTATATGTTAGAAGTCACATAAAAATTTCTCGGAAGCGGAAAGAAGTTTAAGCCCAGAGTTAGACTACAATTTCTCTCCTCACACCCCGACACCCGCCGGGCGTGTTCATACTCCCACAAGCACCATTAGGCCCCTACTCGTTCCTTCATTACAGATCAGCAGAGACACGCGATCCTTCCCTCTCCTCCCAGCCCCAGCCGGCTTGCCCGCACCTTCCTGGTGATGTTGTGTACGTAAGGACACGTGTTGCAAGCAAAGCGGTGGCAGCGCTGCCCCTCCTCCACTATCAGCCCATTCCCGCAGCCAGGGCAGAAGAGCAGCATATCCTCGGCCGTCCACCAACCTCCTATGTCAGGCAACTACTCCGACCTCACATCAGCGACGGACCCGCCCATCTGTCCCCACCAATAGCCATTCTCCGACCACCCCGCAAAAGCAGAATGATCCCACCAATGACCTTATCCCATCGGCCATGTAGGCCTCCCTTTCCCTGATCAGCCCCACCCACCCTCCATCATTTTGGGTAGACCCGCCCTGCTAGGGCTCTCGCCAATAGCAGTTCCCCATCAGCCTTGCAGTGACGCCATCCTTCATCGGCCCCGCCTCACTTTTCTTATCCTTGGCCATTCCCCAGCATCCCTTAAGGAGACCTACCCCTTCCTTTCCACAGGTCCCCATTGGCCTTCTAGCCCCGCCTCTCTTCTCTCCCAAGGCCATTCTCCAGGCTCCCTCAGGGAAACCCGCCCCTCTCTTTCCACCAATAGCCTTTCCTCATCGGCCCAGCAGCAGTTCTCACCCCTCTCGAAAATGGTCGATCCCCATTGGCTTTGCATCTACCTTGTTCCTTCTCAGCCCCGCCCTCCTCTTCTCACAGCCATTCCCCAGCCACCCTTCGTAAGCCCCGCCCGGCTCTTTCCACCAATAGCCGTTACCCAGCAGCCTCTTCGGCAGTCCAGCCCCTCTCTCCACAGTTTCCCTGCTGTCTCTTTGGTGGCGTTTGTCATAAGTTTTCTATTGAAGACTTGGAGATGGAGGACTGGGTTGAGGAGAAGCAGTCGGCCGCTAAGGAGGAAGTGGAGGCTGCCAGCAGCGGGGGCGGCGGGGAAGACGAGGACGACGAAGAGGAGGCACTGCCTCACGCCGAAGTGGTGGATGTATTTCAGGAGGGGCTCGCCATGATCGTTCAGGATCCGCTGCTCTGTGACCTGCCTATCCAGGTATGGGGATAGTGGAGTTGGTCGTTAGGACCCAGGCCAGACTCCCGAAGGCTTCTCTTCTCCCTTGGCTCCATATAGAAATCTGAAATATGTTGCTAGCGAGGAAGGAGGTCTAAAATAGTCAAGAAACTTTTTAGGGATTGCTACATGCCGAGACTTGTGCTAAGCGCTGGTCTGCTCTTGGGGAGCTTACAGTCTTACAAAAGGAACTTGGGGGTTGTTGAAGCCAAAGAAGGCCAATATGAGTGCAGCCAGCTGGAAAATTAAATTCTGGGATTTCTAGCTTGTGAGGTCTGTATAATCGAGGAAATGAGAGGTAGGATATGTGTACTAGGTGGGTCCGACAGGCCAAGAGCTGTCTACTCAGCTCATTCCTGTTTTGTCATCCTAGCACAGTAGCAAGTGTCAAAAACCTGTCTTACCATCTTGACCCCAGACACTAAAACCAACTGTGTAAAATATAATCCTCTTCATGTTTATTTATATTCTCGGCTTCAGTTTCCTCCTCAGAAATGAAGATAATAATACTTTACCGTTGTGAAGAGGGTCCTTTAAGAGATCGGGCTTCATTTTCCAAATGTTCTGCAAAATCCTTTCTTGATTCAAATCCTATGGTCCTTTTTCTCTAAGTAATTATTATTGTGTTCTAGGTCACTTTGGAGGAGATAAATTCTCAGATAGCTCTGGAATATGGACAAGCAATGACTGTCAGAGTATGCAAAGTGGATGGAGAAGTGATGCGTAAGAACTTTTTTGTTCTCCTTTATTTAACTATCATGAAGATATCTAACATTGATATTTGTCTGTTGTAATCATTTGTGAGATTTGCTAAGTGCTAAGAAATTTATTAATAACTGGGGGGAATGAAACATAGCCATAGAGGACTTAAGACTGGAGGGAGGAAGGAACTTGTCCCCGGAAGTGTTTTAAGTCAGGTTCAAGTTCCAAAATTCCTGCCCACTTTGTCCTCAGGAGTCTCTGAGGCACAATTCTTCATCTTCCTGGAGAGCCCCACCCATTGTGAGCGGTTAGATTAAAACTAATTTTAAGCAATAAGCATTGGGCAGATTGCTTATTGGGAACCTTTACATATTTTGTCTGTATCCACATTTCAGCTGTTGTTGTGGTACAAAATGCCACAACCTTGGACCTGAAGAAAGCTATCCAGAGATATGTACAGCTCAAACAGGAGCGAGAAGGAGGCATTCAGCATATCAGCTGGTGAGTTGTCAAAGAGGAATTATCATCTTTGCTCTGTCCCTTAGTTTAAGTAGGAGTGGAAGTGTTGACAAAGAGGTAGAGATCAGATAAACCTCAGGACAAATAATCAAATAATTAGGGATCCTAAATATAGAAACCACCTTACATATTGATATGCTATCATTGTGGATTTCCAAGCAGAAGCTCAGTGTTCCACCTACTAGTTTTCCCACCTCCTCTGCCCACTTTCACTCACCCGGAGCCTGAAAAATAGATGACACCTGTATTGGGTAGAAGGTTGGCTGATCTCTATGGCTCCACTAGGCTTTGAGAATAATTTTTGAATAGTAAATTAGGATGTTAGGCACCATTTTGTAATTCTGGTCCTGCCACTAACTCACTGTATGATCTTGAGAAAGTTCCATCCCTGGGCCTGTTTCTCCACATAAAATGAAGATTGAATGTAAAGGTCCTACTTAACCATCTATGATTTGTAAAAGAGATTTGGGAGTTTGAGCTGGATCGCCTTTAATGTTCCTTCGCCTGAGATTCTTGATCTAGGATGTAGGATGTAGTTCTTGCAGTATATCAGTGAAGATAGGTGACTGTTAAAGGATCTTTTTGAAACTAGTTCACCAGCTGTAAGATCCTAGGGAAGAGTTAATGCTTAGTTATTTATTCTGTTATCATTCCTCTTAGGTAAATGAGGATGCTTAAGTGCACTTACTCTCCTGAGGAAAGCTATATTCCAGGGCTTCTTAAACTTTTTCTATTGGCAACCTATTTTCACCCAAGAAAGTTTTATATGACCCCAGGTTTATAAGGATATAAAATGTGTCTACAAACCAAACATTTACTGTTAATGAAAAGTTTGTATTAGAATCATAAAATTGATAATTATGATTTTTGCACCCCCCACATTCAGTTATGAGACTCCATATGGGGCCATGACCCACAGTTTATAAAGCTGGGCTATAGAGTACCCCATCCTATTCATTAGGAGTCTTCTGGAATTTGTCTTTGATAACAGGCATTTAATTTTTCTGTTGAATTGTTTCACTTTTATTCCCTTTTAAAATCTTGGGGATCTTCAGGTCATATATATGGAGAACATATCATCTCACTTTTGCTGGAGAGAAGCTAACTGAAGATGCGAAGAAACTTCGAGAGTAAGTGGTCCATTTTATTTATGCTGCAGGAAATTCCGGGATCCCTGTTCCTCCATAACAATATCACCTATGATCCCAGATATTCAAAGTGCTCATTTAATGTCAAAATGACTGAATATATGTTCTCCTTTCTCAACAATCCCAGGATAATGTTCTGTGCATAGATAGTAGGAAATGTGTACAGAGTTCTGCATGTGCATTATAAATATTTGATTGATAAATGTCTTCCTTTCTGGGAGGTTTAGCTGTCAGCAACTTTCCTGAAAACTTGGCCTGACCATAGTCTTCGTAGGAAATGGGAAGAGAGGAGGAAAGGACAGACAAAGGTTTGGGAAAATGGAACAAGTTTGAAAGTCCTTAATGGTTAAATAGTAAAAGGAAAACACATTAGAAATGTGATTCTTGTAAGTCAAATTTGGCTTTTAGCCGTGGAAATAAGTGGACCAAAAAGAACCAAGCTGAGGAAGGGAATAGCATCATCTGTGGTTAAAGAAATGGACTTTGAAACTTTGTATTTTTGTACTTTTCCCTCATGTGACTCCCTCATGTTAGTGAGTTAAATGTAGGAAGGGCTCAGAAATATTTTGAGAAAGGAAGGCATAAGTTTTGTCATCCCATTTAGCAATAAGAAAAGAGTTTTTACTGCTCATCTGGACCCCCAGCCTCAATCCTCCTTTCTATCTTTGTTCTGAGTGACAAGAACAAGGCCTTAGAGAGTGCAGGAAATCACTGAGGATTCAGATTCCAGACTAGTAACCAGTTTTCTTTTCAGGTATGGCATCCGAAACCGAGATGAGGTCTCCTTTATCAAGAAGCTGAGAAACAAATGAAATAATGCTTAAGAAGGACCTGTAAACAGAAGCAGGCAAGTCTTTAGAAAAAACAAGAGCAGGATATGGTTGAACTTTGTAGCACTTACATCAGCCCTTTTAGGCTTGCTCTAGTGTTAAGCTTTCTTTCCCAGCCCTGCCATGTTGCACTGTCTCTAGCCTCTGTTCTCTTCTTAGGCTAATGTCCCTTTGTTTGGAATGTATGAGTGTGTAGTAATTCTCATAGCTGATTGAGCCAGTGAATTAGGATTGAGCAAATTTAGCCGTGATCTGTGTGACTATTGATCTTTTTGTGCTATTTCCAGCCTTCTGAAGAAATAAGGATGCAGGAGGCTGCCAGGATAGTTCATCTTCTCATTCAGGTGATTTGGGATGTAGGTTGAGGGTAGTGAAAAGTATTCAACTTAAAATGAGAGATTCGTGGGCCTTCCTCCCCCCCCCCCCCCTTTAGCTACTCCGGAGTTTATATGGATTATTTAGTCCGACTTCATTTACAGATAAGGAAACCAGGCAAAAAGAAAGGTTAAGGGTCCAGAGTCAGACAGTTAGTAAATGAAAGATCTGAAGCTTGAACCCACATCTCTCTAGTCACTTGTTCTTTCTACTACAGCATAAGACCTGGATTCAAGTGTTAAATATGTTAAAATGTTAACTAACATTAGATGTCATATATAACTTTAGTTCTCTCGATATTTAGATTGAAGAATGTCAAAGTAATAATCTTCGGAAACCATAGTCATTGTGAGGAAAGTGCTTTGCAGATCTTAAGGCATTATAGAAATACAGGCATAATCATGAGGTCAGATTGCTGCTATTCCTGAGATGTTTGTTTCTTGGCCCTACATTTTGCTTCTGACCTTGAGTAGCCAGTTTCTACATGCATGTTGTTTGTTACAAAGGGGAGGAGAGGAAGATCAATGCAGGTCATCCCCCACTGCCAGAGGTGGCAGCTGATCAATGACATGGCAGCTAAGCACAAATATAAGTAATATTGTTAATACTTAAGAAATTCATAAACTTCCTACAGAGCTTCTCATCATAAAGCCTGAACTCCTCCAGTTTAATATAACATACAACATAATATGCTATCACATTTTTACTTCCCAC
Organism: Myrmecobius fasciatus; assembly: GCA_023553655.1. Lineage (NCBI taxonomy): Eukaryota > Metazoa > Chordata > Mammalia > Dasyuromorphia > Myrmecobiidae > Myrmecobius > Myrmecobius fasciatus. The sequence continues at coordinate 24,096 of JAJPUD010006293.1, read as the reverse complement.
ACAAGTTACTTTGGATTTGTCAAATGACTCTTCTTCAGCTGCCTCCTCCCCCATATAGTGACTGTTTTCAAACGTATGTATCGTTAAAAGCACCGCCACCTTCCCCACACTGGATACAGAATTCCCTGTTATTTCCCTACAATTTGCCCAATCCAAGTCTTATTAAAAGGTAAACATCACATGTTATCCATCACATTCCTCTGGAAATCATGGATTCTACTTGGTAGTGAAGTAACCAAAGATTTGACTCATTCACTATTGCCTGAATGAAAGATCCTTCCCCCCCCCCCCCCCACAGGGATCAAGCAGTTCAGACCCAGTTTTGCTGCCATGCTGAGATCTTTTCATCCAGCCCCGAGTATGACTAGAAAGGAGTGGGATGACAAATGAGGCCAGCTCCCAGAGAAAAGAAGACTTGGAATTTGGAATTTGTGCCTTGCGTGCAATCTGCCTTCTGGGCCCAGCATCTTCATGTTCTCATTGTGCTTGCCATCTATCCCTGTACTAGATGATGAATCTTTATTTTGTGTAAAAGAAGGACCTATTTCTGTTGATGAGAGGCAGAGAATTGCTCTCTAATGTCCAGAAGCATCCTTTCTCATTTTGGTGAGTTTGAGTCACTTTTTTCCTGATTTGACTCGGCTTCTTCCTGCCCATTTCCCACCATGTTACTAATTTCATTCAATTCTTAAAAATAATCATTTTGTCCTTTCCCCAAACCTAGTCTGAGTAACCTTTCGAATTGTTCTGACCCTTCCACAACTTTGTTTTCTTTACTACCACAGTGCCCCCAGTACCCATATTTAGTATTCTCTGGTTGCTCCTGAAGCTTTCCCCTCATTACCCTATTAAGGTTGGCAGCCTAGAAAGGAGAAAGACACACATAATCTGAGTTAATGGCAGCTAAAACGCTCCCGTTCCATTTATTGGCCACATGTGGTGGTCGTCAGCTGGGCTAGTTAAAAAGGTAGTTATGGACACTAGTGTAATAAAAACCTGGAGGCATAAAAGGGGTTCAACAAAACTGAACAAGGCACAATCATTCTGTTTTCAGGAAACATGTGAGTCATGGTGAGATGAGGCAGGGCCAGGCTGGACTGCCAAGTGCAGAAGCCTGGGAGGTGGGCAAGATTGGCCAGTGGGATGGGATCAGGATCCATCCCCACCTGGGGGAAAGGGAAACACAGCTCCCAGCTCCGGTCCAACACCACGGCCCCCCTTCCAAGTTCCACCTCCCTTGGCCCTGGATCAGTGAAGCTGAGCATCCAATTCATATTTCTCACAAAATTTGTCTGTGAAGGGGATACATGTGAGGAACTCGCACCACTCACAGCGGATTGGGTAGAAGTAGAAGAGGATCACCAGACCAGAGAGGAGCCCCAGGAAGATGATCTGGAAGACAATGATCTGGCACCGCTTGCGATACAAGTCAAATTTTCCAAAGCTGATGTAAGGCAAGAAGGCAAAGGAAAGGAAGAAGCCACTGATGAAGCCTGAGATGTGGGCAAAGTTGTCAATCCAGGGCAGGAGACCAAAGGTGAAGAGAAACAGCACCACGGCCAGAAGCTTGAAGAAAGCTCGCCAAGGCCGAGCCAGGATCTGCCAGCTCTGGAACAGCTCCACAAAGAGGCAGGCAAGGATGCCAAACTGGGAACCTGCAGGGCCAACCTATAGGAGGAGAAATGGAGAAGGGGGAGCCAATGTCAGTTGGGACAGGTGTTCTGGCAAACAGCCTTGTGGAAGGCCCACCTGTACCCAGGACACTTTTAAGCCCAAACTACCTCAATCTCCTCTCATCTGGCACCATCCCACTACCTCCTACAGAAAGCCTTCCCATACATTTATGCTAGCTATACTTGTTTGTACACTGCACTTTGTATGTTGTATCTCCCTCCCCATTAGATTCTGTCCACTAGGGCAGGAGAAGTCTTTTGCCATTTTATCTTTAGTGCTTACTGCAGTGGTTGGAGCATGGTAAGATCTTAATGTTAATTCACTGATTGATGACTCTCATCCCAAATGTCCAAGGAACCAATGCTCTCACATAGTTGCAGGTTGCCCGATTCAAAGATCCTAAATTCTGATTTAAAGATTGTAAATTCTCTTGAATAAATCTAAAATTCTTCACTTCAAAAGATTTGTAATGTAATTTGTGGAATCTTTGTAACAAGAACAGACCTTACAATCTCTGGAAGGTTATAAATCCAGTCTTAGAGAAAAGGAAACAGCCAAAAGAAACTCACCTCCTACATTAACTTTTTGTAATACTATAAATAAGCTTTACTGAAATGACTTTTGTTTTCATATTACACTCATTTCTAGATAATAGTGCCATCTATCCCCTCTTTCACATATGTAATCCAAGAAAAGCAAGTAAAGAAATGATAGTGTTCCCATCTGATAACATGCACCATTTCATTCCTGTAATCACCAACTAGCCAAAAACAAGAAGGTGCATTTTTGTGAAAATTTCTTTCCTGGTGCCAAGATTTCCTCTATACATTTAAAAGTTCCATAAAGGTAGTGATTTTGTCAGATACTTTTCTGAAATTCTCCCCTTTGGTGTTCATTAACATACTAAAGGCAAAGTGGTTCATCTCTTAATTTGCAAATTCTTATTCTCCCAAAACTTGTCTGTGAAGGAGATACATGAGTGGTGCACCAGACCAGAGGGGAGCCCCAGGAAGATGATCTGGTATATTTTCGGGATTGGGTAACATGAAATGAGGGCTACCTATATAGTGTTGTCTCAAGTTCTGAGGGAGATGGAGAAAAGGATATAGGTCCTGCACTTGATCGATTTGGAGTCTTGTTAAGGAAATGTGATTTAAGAATAAGACAAAAGCTAGATTCAAGGACCCAACTGAAAGTACATAGGATCCTAGAAGGATGCTTAGAAGATAACAGACCATCAGAGCCCAAAGAATTCTTACTGATGATCAAGTAAAACCCCCACACTTTAAAGAGAAAATGAAATCTTCAAAGGCAATGGGTTACCCAGGGAGCCGGGCTAAGGAGAGCTAGACCTGGTAGGTTCTAACAGCATCCAGACTCACCACCGTGTGGTACCCTTCCCAACCTTGGAGCCTCACCTCAGCCCGGTAGGGCAAGAAGATGGCACTGGCCAGGTTGCCTGTGATACCGCTCAGAAGGTAGATGATGGATATACGGTGCCACCCAGCCAGCTTCTCCAGGTCCCTAAGGATTGTCATCTGGAAGCAGACAGACACCAGGCAGTGCAGGATCCTGCAGAAAGGGGAGCAGAACACTTACACAGAACCCTTCTCACCTAGATTACTAATGCTGGACCCCACCAGAAGAAGGCAAATTTTTCTCTCTGTATTCCCAGAGCTCAGTATGGCACTTGACACACAAGTCATGGTTAAGTGCTCCTTGACCCATCAGCCTCAAGTAAATCACCAAAGAAATGTGTATGTGGGAGGAGGTTATTGTATAAGATGCAGACTTCTGGGGAAAAAAACTGCCAAAACTGGGCAGTGAGGATCTGGAAACCCAAGAAAAGTAAGCCCAGCAGTCCTTGGAGGCTGGAAAAAGCCCCCAGACCTCAACCCAAGAGGGCAATGACTTACCCAGCATGCAGGAAAAGGGAGAGCCAGAGACGATAAAACTGGTCAGGAACCTCTGGGTTAAGGAAAGGCAGAAGGCCACACACATCATCCATGCAATGCACCTGTGGAGAAACAGCAGCCTATCAGCATCCCAGGAAGTAAGATGCCTTACTGGGGACAAGTGGGCAGAGCCCAGGCTGGGTCTAGAACCCTTTCACGATTCCCCCTCCCTACCACTATTCCACAGCCCGCCCTTCGGGAAATCAGCTCCCCCTCTACTTTACCACCATACCTGGGAGCACAGTGTGGCCTCCTCATGGAAATAGCCCCTCATGAAGTCACAGTATTCCCGAGACGTGATTTCACACCTTAGAGGGAGGAAAATTCAGAGGGCAGTAATTTTCTTCGGGTCACCAAGTCCCCCGTAGTCTGGTCTTATCTTCCCCAGCCCACACCTGTTACCTGCCCCGGGACAGTCTAAGCAATGAAGGCTCCATTAACCAGCCATCCCATGTGTCACCCGCACTTTCAGGGCAAGCTCTGAGAAGCCAGGTGGGGGAGGCAGGGGCTAGTCCCCACTCACCGTCCTTTGGTTCCGATGCAGCAAGGCCTCCCGGTGATGGCGCAGTCCATATGAAGGTGGTTGGTGTGGTTCCCAGCACTGTTTTTGGTGCAGATCTGGGTTATAGATGGGTTAGAGAGAGAGAGCAGGTCATTCCCTCCCCACACCATGAGGAGGGGCAGGATTGGTCCAGTAAGGAGCCCCTGTCTGCCACCCGCCCCAGTAGTGCCCAGCTGGCCAGAGCTGGGGGACCAGGGAAGAAGCACTGCATCTCCCCAGAGAGTTCCAGCTCAGGCTGGAGGCCCAATTCTCACTCTATTCCCTTTAAATACTTGCTGGCCTTTATCCCTCTTTACCTTTCCAAGTCCCCGTGTCTTGCCATAAAACCTTGTCTACACTTTGATGAGATCATGGCTTCAGAAGAGCTTGTTCTAGGCCTACAAAGACTCATGTGAAGGACTGGGAGTGGTGTAATACAAAAATGGATCTGAAGTCAGAAAACTTGCCTCACTGCCCTGCTATTTCCTGCCTCTGTGACCACTTTTTGGACCTGCTCTGAGAAGGTGGGGTGATGTGATCTCCAAGATTCTCCCCCCTCATGGTCCTGTGATGGTTTTTCTAACTCTGGTGCTCCTAAGATGAGCTGTCTGTTCCAGTTTCTGCCAGACACAGACAGTGAAGCGGGGCTGGTAGAGGGAATGAGGGCAGAAAGGTATAAATCCCAGGGACTGATGTTCCCCCATGCGATATCTTTGTAGACACTCCAACAGTCTGTTTGGGATGGAGAGGAATGCCTGTAAACCACTGGGAAACTGCCTGGCTTTTTCTTCACCAAGCTGCCCCATCATCTACCAAGTCAGGAAGAACAAGAACATTTGGCTGTTCCTGATACCCTCCAAATAGCAAAGGATCTGTCCCCAGGATCAGGGGCTCCAGAGCTGAGAGTGCCTAGGGTACCCCTCACACAGATAGGTATCTTGCTTACCGGCCACTTAGTGATGTCATCTGGCCATTCGTGTGGGTCCTCAGAGGATGGCTCGTCACATACCCTGTAGGCCACAGCTGGTCAGACCCCTGCCTATGGGTCCCATCTGAGATGGCCGCCCCACACCAAACCCACACATGCAACCCCAAGAACGTAAGCATCTTTGACCCTACATGGTCATCCCCTTCCACTCCCCCACCCTTCAATAGGGTTAGCCCAAATCTAGCACGCTGTAACCAGAAGGGCCTAGGAACCCCACACGGCGACCTACCTGGGGTCCTGGTGGCAGACAGAGCCAAACTGCCTCTTGTTCCCAGCCAGGTATGGAGTGCTTGGGTGAATAGGCCACTTCACCCACACAGCCAGCGTGGACTGGAGAGAGAAAGGCTGATTAAGGTCAGCCTCATGAAAGGTGAAGGGCAGGGAACAGGACTTGGAAAGGGAGAAGCGCTGGCCCAATCCCTGGGGAAATGGGTTTTCTAAAGTATGATTCTCATAGGAAACAACGAATACAAAGATCTCAAAGAGAAAACAGAAGACAAAAAAAAAAAAAAAAAATGATACAGAACAAAGACAACTGATCTGTCATGTTGGCTATCACACAGATTAGGACAAAACAGCACCAGGTTCACATTAAATACACAGGAAAAGTGAAAAAAGATCATAAAATTGAGGATTATGTGGTTACTACAGCAAGTTCTACTACTACCAAGGAGAAGACTTCTAGTCAAGAGACCTGGATTCAAATCCCATCTCAGATTCTCACTTACTAACCGTGTGATCATGGGAAAGTCACAATCTCTCAGAGCTCAGTTTCCTCATCCATAAAAAGGAAATAATAATATTTGCATTATCTACCTCTCTCCCCTACAGGGCTGTGATGAAAAGAGCTCTTGGCAAACCTTAAAGTCCTACAGAAACACAGCTTTTTATCATCACACATTTTGGGGGCTGGGGTTAACAATCAGTAAATAAGAAAAATTCACAGACATATATCATAAATAGACAAAGCAGGGTTGTAGTGCACATGTGGGTGGGACATTCCTGGGGCTTCAGCATCTACCTGTTCCCTGTTCTGCCATCAAGGCTGGGGAAGCATTGAGGCACGGAACAGGTGGGGACAGGATCACAGGGAGACAGACACATTAAAAGCCACAATATGCACTCAAAAACTGCAGACAGGTGGCAACCGGCATGCTAAGGTGAGGCACTACAAGACAGGTGAGGAAATGGGGCTCGAGCATTAAGAGATGAGTCACCAGGTTCTCATTAGGCAGGACTTGATCCTGGGTCCTTGCAGTCCAAACCCAGCATTCTTTGTAGTCTGGTGCAGTGTTCCTTGCAAAGCACCATCCCAGCTAGGAGCACTTAGGAAGCTCCTAGAGAGCATCCACTGAACAGAGGAGACTCAAAGGGACAAGGGGACTTTCCCAAAATCACACAGGGAATTCGGGGTGAGGTCAGTCCCTGGTTATCCACAGCTACAAGAGCTGCCAATGACACGCAAACCAATCTCCACAAGTGAACCTCACAGGGAATCAAGAGAATGGGGCCAAATCGAGTGGGGTCTTCCCAAGACCCTTCCCTTCCTGTCCCTGAGGTCCCCTGCTGCTCCCAGGCCACCAGGACCAGGGCAGGAGGCAGGCACTCACGGAGCACTCCTCCTCGGAAGTCTGCACGCAGCCTGATCGGTCATTCCGCACGCAGCAAGCCGAGTGCTTCTCCCGCTCCCGAGTGGCCTGGATGAAATTGTGCACTTGCTGGTCCTGGCGCATGCATGGGGAGAACTTGGCCCCGAGGTGGATGAGCGCCTCCTGCGTGAGTGAGTCAGAGGTAAGGTGGGGAGAACCCCAGAGCACTGGGAGGAGACAGCCCTGCCCGGCCCCCAAAGCCTCGCTGAATCACGGGACCTTAGAGTATCATCTACTCTGGACCCCTCATTTCACCTCAGAGGAAACCGAGACACAGGGTCACTGAGGTCCCCCGGAGGGCAGAAGCAGCAGAGGCAGGGACTCCAATCTTGTCCGATCCCCAGCACCATGCCACAAAAACTTACTGAACTTGGACCGATCCAGAAGTTCTCCTGCTGCACATACTTAACGTTCTCATAAACTCCTCTGTTCCTCAGGACCTGTTGGGAAAGTGGGAAGATTGAAGGAAGCGGGACTGAATTGAGATTGGGTGGGGAGCCCCAGGAAATGGCCAGAAGGCAGACGGAGCAGGGAGTAAAGCAGAGAACTGAAAGGGACGGACCCCAGAGAGACCAATCAGGCAGGGAGAGTAAGGGGTGATGAGCTCATCCACAGCACCATGAGCCAGGGCTTGGAGACACTTGGAGGTAGTTCAGTGGATAGAGCACCGGGTCTGAAATCAGGAAGATTCAAATCTGGCCTTGAGCACTCACTAGCTTCTGCCTGCCTTAATCCACTAAAACCACTCCGGTATCTCTGCCAGAAAAACCTCATGAGAAGTCGGACACAAATGAACAGCACCTAGAGGGATCCCAGAGATCACCTGGCCTTTGCCACCATCATTTTACAAATAGGAGACCCCAGAGATAAATGCCAGGATGTGGCACAGAAAAGGAGATTTGCACCCGTCCTCTGACTCTAAAGCTTTATGCCCTCGGTCAGCGGGGGAGAGGATTCCGGGGTCATCCAATCTTCCCTCTCTGGGACATTCTTCATTCCCAGCCTGACACAGCAGAGCCACAGGCTTTTGCCAAGGAAATAAAGATTGATAATGGAGTTGGGGACACAAGATCCAAATGCTGTGATAGGAATACTGAGGCCCCTGGAGAGAAGGCTGATCCAAGGTGGACAAAGATCAGACACAGCACCGGACAGAAACAAGCAGCATTATCCCAACTCCTGCCTTGCCCCGGGATGGCAGAGGTGGAAGCCAGGGGAGCCAGGGAAGCCAGGAGAGCGGGGCCAAAGGCAGGAGAGCAGTCCTAAGTCAGAGGCTTAGCCCCCTGGGGCCCTCACCGAATCAACCGTCTCATGCTGAGAGAAGCCAACGGGGGCAATGCCGTAGATGCACACGGCCAGGATGGTGATCAGAGAGTGGACGAAGGTCAGCCAGTAGGTAAAGAAGGGCCTGGAGGAGGAACACAGGATCAGCTCTGGGCCCGGCCAGCCCCTGCCCCAGAGCCCCAAAAAGATGGCAGCCAAGTTACAATACAGAGGGGCCTTGTAGTCCAAAGCAGACCTGCCACCCCCTCCCACCCACCTCCAAAACCTGGTGTTCTTGTTTTGTTTGGGGTTTGGGTTTTTATGAATAATAATAAAATGGGAGCACAGGAAGGAGGAAAAAACTCAAATATCAGCCCTGATGTTATCAACTTCCCCTGTGACCATCTGCAAGTCACTCTCCCCCTATGGGGTCTCAATTTCCTCATCAGTAAAATGGGTATAAGTAATCTACAAAGTACCCACCTCAATGGGTTAGGATGAGGCTGAAGTAAGACACTAGATATGAAGCAGTTTTTAAATCTTAAGGGACTGTATAAAGATCAATTATTATTATTTATTAATGGAAGCCTCAGTATAAAATTGATCTTTCACATAAATTCAGATTTTATACCACAGATACTTAAAGGGCTTAACCTCCCAATCCCCTTGTTCTTTCCACTCCCTCCCTGGTCACTCTGACCCCCACCATCTGTGCCCCCATTTCCTTTGCCCACTCCCCACCTGTGGTCATCCATGTCCTCAATCTGCCGTTTAACGTAGCTGTCTATGCGCTTGCGATAGGTGCGATTGGTGAGCCGGCCCACCATGCCCAGTCCGTAGGGCCTCTTCTCTTTGGCAAACAGTTTCCTGACTGGCACCGCGATGCGCTGACCCCGCCGTGGCCCTGCCACACTCACCACCTCCTGCCGCAGCCGCACCTTGGGCTGAGAAGCTACAGCTGCCCCCTCCTTCTGCTTCCGCCAGCCCCGCTCCAGAGGTCTGGAACAGAGACAACAGGAGTGGCAATTCTGCTAGCCAGGCCCATCTCCAGCTGCCCAGAGGCTTGGGCACTTTCTACTCCCCCCCTCCAAGAGCAGATGTAAGCTAGTACAAACAAATGACATCTTACTGTTAAAGAAGTGCCCTAGAAAGCTCATCTGAGAATATTATCAATAAACTTTTATTAAGCAGCTGAATGACATAGTGGATAAATAGAATGCATAGTGGAGCTGGAGTCAGGAAGACTCATCTCAAACTCTTACTATCTGTATGACCCTGGGCAAGTCACTTAACCCTGTATGCCTCAGTTTCCTCGTCTGTAACAATGAGCTGAAGAAGGAAATGGCAAAGCACTTTAGTATCTCTGCCAAGAAAACACCAAATGAGATCACCTAACCCTATTTGTCTCAGTTTTCTGATCTTAAAATGAGATAGAGAAAGAAATGGCAAACTCCTCTAGCATCTTTGCCAAGAAAATCATAAATGGGATCATGAAACCCTGTTTGCCTCAGTTTCCTCATCTGTAACGATGAACCAGAGAAGGAAATGGCAAACCACTCCAGTATCTCTGTCAAGAAAACCCCAAGGGACACTGATAAATTGTTGGTGAAACTGAATGGATCCAACCATTCTGGAGAGCAATTTGGAGCTATGCTCAAAAAGTGATCAAACTGTGCATACCCTTTGACCCAGAAGTGTTTCTATTGGGCCTATATCCCAAAGAGATCTTAAAGGAGGGAAAGGGCCCCACATGTGCAAGAATATTTGTGGCAGCCTTTTTTGTAGTGGCTAGAAACTGGAAACTAAATGGATGCCCATCAATTGGAGAATGGATGAATAAACTATGATATATGAATGTTATGGAATATTATTGTTCTGTAAGAAATGACCAGCAGGACGATTTCGGAGAGGCCTGGAGAGACTTGCATGAACTGATGCTAAATGAAATGAGCAAAACCAGGAGATCAATATACACAGCAACAACAAGACTATATGATGATCAGTTCTGATGGACATGGCTCTCTTCAACAATGAAATGTTTCAAACCAGTTCCAATTGTTCAGTGAAGAAAGCCATATACACCCAGAGAGAGGGATATGAAATGTGGACCACAACATAACATTTTCATGCTCTCTATTGATGTTGGCTTGCATTGTGTTTCCTTTCTCTGATTCTTCTTTCTTGTAGATACGATTTTTCTTGCACAGCAAGATAATTGTATAAATATGTATACACATATTCAATTTGTCAAGTATTTTAACATAATTAACATGTATTAGACTAACTGCCATCTAGGGGAGGGGTGGGGGAAAGGAGGGAAAAATTTATAAAAGAAAGCTTTGCAAGGGTCAATGATGAAAAATTACCCATACATATGTTTTGCAAATAAAAAGCTTTAATTTTAAAAAGAAAAAAGAAAACCCCAAATGAGGTTGTTTATTTTTTCTTTCTTTTTTTTTTATTAAAGCTTTTTATTTATATAACATATGTATGGGTAGTTCCTCAGCATTGATCTTTGCAAAGCTTTCCATTACAAATTTTACCCCCAGTCCCATCCCCTCCCCTAGATGGCAGGAAGTCCACTACATGTTAATAATGTTGAAATACTTGACAAGTTGTGCAAGAAAAATCCTATCTACAAGAAAAAAAAAAAAAAAGAAAATCAGAGAAAGGAAACACAATGCAAGCAAACCTCAACAGAGAGCATGAAAATGTTACGTTGTGGTCCATATTTCATATCCCTCTCTCTGGGTGTATATGGTCTTCTTCAGTGAACGACTGGAACTGGTTTGAGACAATTCTTTGTTGCAGAGAGCCATGTCCATCAGAATTGATCATCATGTAATACTGTTGTTGCCGTGTATAATGATCTCCTGGTTCTGCTCATTTCACTCAGCATCAGTTCATGCAAGTCTCTCCACGCCTCTCTGAAATCGTCCTGCTGGTCGTTTTTTACAGAGCAATAATATTCCATAACATTCATATACCATAATTTGTTCAGCCACTCTCCAATTGATGGGCATCCCTTCAGTTTCCAGTTCCTTGCCACTACAAAAAGGGCTGCCACAAATAGGCCCAGTAGAAACACTGCTGGATCAAAGGGTATGCACAGTTTGACAACTTTTTGAGCATAGCTCCAAATTGCTCTCCAGAATGGTTGGATCCGTTCACAGTTCCACCAACAATGTATCAGTGTCCCAGCTTTCCCACATCCCCTCCAACATTCATCGTTATTTTTTCCTGTCATTTTCCCAAATGAGGTTGTGAAGAATTGGACACAACTGAAATGAGTAAATAACAAAAGCACCTACTATGTGCCAGGCACTGGGAAAAGAGAGCTCACACATGACCCCATACATCTCAAAGTTAAAAGGCTCTCAGAGGTCATGTGGTCCAAAAAGGCATCTCTTCTCTACCCTTTGATCCCGTCTAGACTAATCATTCTGCCTCCATCAGAAGACTCCCAGTTCTAGAAAATTCATTATAACTGGCTCTTCTCTCCTGGATTTTTTTTTTAGATTTTTAAGTATCTCTTTTTATTTCTTGATTCCTATTTGCTTGATTAAAATCAAGCAAAAATATGCCCCAAAATTGTCTTCTTCATCTGTTTAATAAGAGGAGAACAATGAGGTTGAGAGACAGTGGGAGGGCTTGAACCCGCGACTCTGACCTCCAGTCCAGGAGTCTTTTTTACTGTCCCTGAGAGGTTCTCCATGGGAGGTAAGGGGCTCCGCGTCGTCAGAGATTCTGGGAGTGAGCCCTACCTTTTGTCTAAGATTCGCCCTCACCCCAAGCTCAGTAGCACCTGCCACTAGACACCCGTCCTCCCGGCAAGGGAGCAACTCACAGCATCAAGTGGCTTCTTTCCAGCTCACTCTTGTCCAGGGCCCCCCCTGTGAGGTCCGCCTGCTCGCAGGGCTTCTCTTCCCACTCCTTGAGCGCAGCTTCTGAAGGCGACTCAAACACCTCATCCGGGTAAGTGGACAGCTCCTCGTGGAGGACTCCTTCCTGAGCAAATGGGGTAGTGGGGAGGACGCTCATCACAAGAGCAGAGAGGGATGGGGGCAGGGGAACGGCCAAGGAGGAGAGAACAGCAGGGGACAAAGACAGGAGAAGGGCCCCTCATAAAGGGGGAGAAGGCCACCGTGGCGGCCCAGGACAAGGAAAGCTAGTGCCGGACAGCTGGGCCAGGAGAGGCTGGCTTGTCATTTACCCGAGCAAAGAAGGACGTGTCCAGTTCATCAGGAAAGTCCACGGTATCTTCTTCTAGGAAACTGGCCGGTGTGAAGCTTCTTCTCTGGGCCCTGCGCAAGGTGCTTTCCCTCATAGAACGGCCCTACAGGAGGCAGGGGAACAGTGAAGCTTTGCAGGCCCGGGCGACAGCCCCCAAGGGCTTAGACTTCACACGGGTGCCCGTGTGTGCATCCCTCCATCTCTCTCCATGCACATGCAGGCCCACATGTTCTACACCCCCAGATGATCTCCCCCAGCAAGCTCCCCAGTGGGTCCAAGTCCCGCTTACTTTCACAAGAGCCGCTGCTGCCCGAAAGCTCATCTTGGCGACAGATTCCCTCTTCCGCCTCCTGGGCAGGCGATTGAAGCCGGAGCGGGAGCTAGTGAAGGAGCAGAGGGAGGTGGCCCCGGGGGTGATAGGTGTGTGAGGGATGCTGTAGCCATCTGTGTCATCTGCCACGCGGAATGCCCGGCCGCGGGCCAACGGGTCGATGATCTGTAACCGGAGACAGGGCCTCGTTGGGATGGGGAAAGGGGCAGGAAGCTACCCGTGTTGTTAGGACCCCACAGACAGAGCCTTCTGTCCGAGTCCCTGGGGACACACAAAAAGTTGGCATCTCCACACTGCCTCCAAGGCCTTCAGCTCTCCCCAAAGGGCTGGTGGTTGTGAGGGGTGGGGTCAGACCACGCTCTGCAGGGCTGCAAAGGTCATTTTGTCCAACCTCCTGCCCCCAAACAAACCCCTCTACCACAACATTCAAACTCTGCTAAGAGACCCATCACAAAAGGATCCACAGACCCTAAAAACACCAACTGGTGGGAAGTTATTTTATTATATGGAGCCAAAATCTCTCTCCTCCTTCAAATTCCCTCAGCAGCTATCCAGCCTCTCAGTGGGCACCTCCTAACGGAGGCGGCTTGTTCCACTTTAGGCCAGCTGTTAGACTACTCCTACCAAAGTCATTCTGAGATCAAACACGTATTTGTTGGCCCCTGGTTTTACCTACGGATGCCCAACCTCAGCCCCCACAGTGAGTTCTGACCGGGCAGGACCTCCCACCTCCTCCATCCCATTGCCCATGGCCCACAGGGAGTTCTCTCTATTTAGTTGTGACTGACAGAGCAACCTTAGGACAGAAAGGGTCGGGCCAGATTCCTGCTCCATCCAAGACATCCTAACTCATTCTCGGATCCATGAATGGGACATCAGCCCTTTGCATGTATTAAAATCCTACATATATGTGCTTGCATACATGCATGTACACATGTGTGTGCATGGTGAGCCCGTCTGCATGTGTGCACCTGTGCGTTGTCCGTGCTGTGTGCATGCACATAATGCAGTATTGCCTATGTGAATACCTACATCCCAATACCTATGTATATACACAAAAACATAAGGGATTCTCCTTACTCGTGACAACGACTGCCAACATCACTGTAATCACTGTCTTGGCCCCTTACCTGTTAGGATGCTATAAAACAATTGTGTTTCGTAACCTAAACTACTTTTCAGACAAATAAAATTCTAAATTCTCCACCTGGATTTCCCCACTCTTTCAGCCCCTTCCTTGAAGCTCAGGAAATGAGGACAGAAAGAGAAGTTAGCTTTTAAAAAGTTTCAAGTAAGACCTCTTAATGGAAGAGGAGGATTTAAAGCCATAAAGAATCCCATAGATAGCATAATCCAGTCTAAGTAGCCGTAAGCTGCTTGTAGCCTCAGTATTTAGCACAGACCCTAGCATGTAGCAGGATTTAATGAGAGCAGACTGAACCAAATGCTAGGGAGCTTATGCAACTTATTGAATGACACAGAGGTAACAGCTCTGGGGGCAGCTAGGGGGTTCAACAGATAAAGAGCTAGGCTTGGAGTCAGGAGGATCTGAGTTCAAATATGAACTCACTCTTACTGTAATGATCCTGGGTAATTTAAGTCCTTACCCTATCTCCCTCCATTTCCTCATCTGCAAAATTAGCTTTGCCAAGAAAACTCCACAGACAGGATGGACCATGGGGTGTCAAAGAGTCAGACAAAACCAAACAACAACAAAACAGAGCTAGAATTTGAACCCAAACCTTGCCAATTAGCTTTCCATCATATAATCTTGACTTACAAGCAACATGGTGACTCAGAGGACAGAGTGCCAGGCCTGGAGTCAGTAATACCTGAGTTCAAATCCAGCCCCAATCGCTAGATATGCAAGGTTTAAGGTCACTTAACCCTCTTTTTACCTCAGTTTCCCCATTGGTACAAATAAAACTCCCAGGGTTGTTAAGAGGATCAATGAGATAACATTTGTAAAGTGCTTAGCACAGTGCCTGGCATATAACATACACTTAATAAATGCTTGTTTCCCTCTTTCCTTTGATAGCAGAAAGCTTTGTATACTGTTAAAAATTTGCCATGGATTAAAATCAGTTAGGACACACTGGTGAAGGGGAAATTCCCACAATGAGTGAAAGATTATGATACTTTTCATATATATGGCATTTTTCTGGTTTTAAAATGCTATAAGTATATTACTTCATTTTTTATCTTTATTAATATCCCTGAAATAAGCAAACTGATCCAATTATTAGATCCAACAATCCAATATTCTCTACTATTCCCCCAAACATTGCTATTCCCATTTTATAGATGAGAAAGCTAAGGCTTGTTCAAGGTCACACGACTATTCAGCGTCAAAGCCAGATCTTCTGACCCCGCTGTAAGCCACAGCATCTCAGTGGACTGCATGATTTCTAAGATATTCTTCCCATACCAAGCCTGGGGGGCTCCAGGGCTTGCTGCTGCCCTGCTCTCCAGGCTCTTACCTTCTGCATGCCCAGCTGGCAGGGCCCCACGTAGAGTGGGGGAGGAGTCTCTGTGCTGGTGAGAGAGATGTTGTCCTGGCTCGGCAGATCCATCTCCCGGATCACTTGGGGCTTCAGCTTCCCATATCTCTGGCTGCAGTGACGGATGCTCTTGCGTTGCCATTTCTGGTTAGTATCACTGTCCTTGCTCACCCCAAACCAGTCAGCTGTGCCCCTAGGAGATGGGTGAGAGGGGAACAGAAAGAATGAGAGAAGGGGGTCTCAAAGGGAAGGGACACCCCCATTCAGAATCAAGGGGCTCTAAACTCTGGTGTCACATCCTGAGGCACGAGTGTTTCCCCCTGGACACAGATCACTCTCCTCTCTTCTTATTCCCTGCTCTTACACTGCAGGCATCCTACGTAGCTCCTTCCCTCGGTGCTCAGTGTCTTGCCCAGATCTCATACCTCCCTTCCCCGACAGCTCCATGGTTTCCCACTCCAACCCCAACCCTTGCCCTCTGTTTTCTTGACTGTAAGAATCATCTGCCGTTCTTCCTCCCAGCTTTGCTCAGCCTGGGAAAGTCCAAAGTGTACCCAGTCTGGCTTTCTATTTTCTGTCTCATGCCCCAGGTGCCCCTAACAACCAGCCCCAACACAGCCTCCACCACAGTTCTGGGACATGGGAGGAGCCATGAGCTTTGCAGGCTTTCACCTTGCTCCCCAATTACTCTGGGTCAGGGGTCGAGGAAGGATGCTGCAATGAAGCTGGAGAGCTGTGAGCAGACACTTAGTGCCGGGTCTCACGGGCGCCCTGACTCGCTGCCTGCCTTTGGACAGATGCACCCAGAGTCTTCTCCCTCCACTTCCCCCTGTCCCCAGTGAGTGTCCTGACACTAGGGCATCACTCTCTCAGGGCAAAAGGATTCTAATCTTCGCATCTGTACAGCAGGCATTAAAATTCTCTTGATAGACTTTATTTCATTTGATCCTCTGAAGTAGGGTTTTCAAGGACAATCATACCCATCTGACAGAGAGGAATGGGGAACTCGGAATTACAGAAAGAGCCAGGATCGGAGTCCGGGTCCCTTGGCACTCAGGACAGGGAAGCCACTGTGTAGTAGGCAGCTACCTGTGTTAGGGGAGCCCCAGCACCAGACAGCACAAATGGGCCAAATTTCCAGGCAGGAGCCATTCTGCTCAACACAGAATAACCGAGGATACTTACAAAGCCTTTAGAATGAAGATCAATGGCAGGAAAAGGACAGGGAGGGGACAAGGGACTTTGGTGCATTCAGACATTCACTGAGCAATATGCAAGGACTGGGAAAGCAGCATGCAAACCCGTGAGCATCCCCAGACCCCCCAGCAGAAAGGGTCAACATTACCGAGGTCTCCCTGCCCGGGCCCGGGAGGTTACGCTGGCCCTATGGCCGATTACACACCACACACATACACACACCCACACACATACATACACACATGCAAGGCACCAGGCTGGCAGAGTGAGGGCAAAGACCAAACACACACACATACACACAGACATGCGCCCACCTGCCCTCCCGCCAGATACCTGAGCAGGGAGCGAGAGAGAGACTGGCGCTTTCGTAGGGGCCGGCGGGAGGCCTGCTGGCCCAGGATGGGCAGGGTGTGGATTCGTTCAAAGTGAACCTGTCGGCTGCTGCTTGGGAGGAGTGGGAAGGAGGGAGGAAGAGAGAGATGAGGAAAGGGACCACGCAGAGAAGAAGGGGAAGAGGGGAGAAGGAAAGGAAGTAGGAAGGAACTGGAGGAAAGACACAAGGTCCAGAGCTGAAGAGTGGGGGAGAAGTCAGAGATCCAGGCACTCGGGATTCGGGGGAAGAAGAAAGAGCCACAGAAGTAGACAGAAGAGAGTTGTTAGCAAGGGATGGGGAAGAACAGAAGACAGGAACGGAAAGGAGGCGGCAAATGGGACAGGTAGAAAAAGCTGGCAAAAGGGAGAGAAGGAAAGGAGGTTGGGAATAGAAACTGGTGGGATCCCAGGGACACAGAGGGAAGGAGCAGACAGCCCTAAGGATAAGGTCTCCAGGACCCAAGTGATGTCCCTAAGCAGGGGAGGGGTCTGGGCAGAATCAAGTGCCCTGCCTCGCTCAGTCTCTACTTATTGTAAAGAGGAAACTCCGAAGAACCTCCTGGCAATATGATCTGGAGCCAACTGCAGCCAGTGAGGACACTTTGCAAGGCTGACTGGTTATCGAATTACAAAACCCTCAGATCCAGATTGATGCAAGAACAAAACAAGACCATCAACTAGTGGGGTCAGAAAGAGTGGGGTGGCTTCCTTTCACTGTCTTCCAGGGCAGGAGTTCTCAACCTTTTTGTGTGTAAATAATTCTTTGGATAATCTGGGGGAGATCCCTTCTAAAAATGATGTTTGCTTGTTTTGAATATTGTTTTTAAAGGCACAAATTAAAATATAAAAGATAACAGAAGAAACCAATTTTATTCAAATAGTTTATCAAAATATTAAATAAAAATTCAAGTTTAAGAACCCTTGCTCTAGTTCTTGGCCACTTGGGGAAGCCTGCACTCAGCTCCCACCCTCCTGGAAGCCTGACATATTCTTAAAACCCCTCCCACTGCACAGATATAGAAAGAGCCTGACCTGAGGCCCTGCTTTCCCTCTATATACATTGCCCTTTTTCCCCTCCTCTGGCAACATGGGAGGGCAGTAGGCTCTCAGGAGCTGTCTTTCCCAAGGGTGTCAATAGATGCCCCTCTTCCCTTCTACCCTAATTCTCCGGCAGACTTTTTTTCTGCTGGAATTGCCCATCCTTACTCCACCCAACCCAGATTTTCTGAATCCAAATGTGGTGCAGAGGGTCCATGACCTGGTCCCAGCTGGGATTCCCAGGAGATCAGAACTTGTAGGGAAGTTTCCCATTCCTGGAGGGGACCCAAGAATTAATTTCCCTTCTCCAGAATAGAACCAGATGATCTCCAAGGTCCCTCTCCAGCTCAGCAAAAGGACCCAGTCCTTGGATTCGAGATTCAGTTCTCTCCAAAACACCATTTAGCCTTTCTAGTCAGGAAGGCTGAACGATGGATGCAGGAATCCAAGCTGCAGTTCTCCGGGGCTCTGGGGACAAGAGAGCTTTACCTGCGGATGGTCTGGGTGATGGACGTCTGTCTTTGCAAGGCTGGACGCCGAGTTGGTTCATGGGGGGATGGCACTCGAGCACTCTCGGCTGGCATGCTGACACTCCGAAGAAAGGCTTGGCGCTTCAGAGGCTATTGGAGGAAGAGCAAGTAAGGGCAATGAAGGAGGTCCACCCTACCACCACCCAACTTGCTTCCCAGCCATTTCTAAGCCTCCTTTTGCCCATAACTCTTGAAAAGCTCAAAGGAGCCAAGGAGATGAAACAAACTAAATCCCCCACCCCCTTAGAAACCCTCAGCAAAGCTGTCTGGTCCTCTATTTGTTCCTAGGACTTAGAGGGACTCTGGCTGGCTGGCTGGTGACCAGGTCCCTCTCCAGGATAAAGCAGACTCCTCTGCCCCATACCTGGAAGGGTCCCCACCGGGGTCTTACCGGCACAAAGATGGGCTCCTCGGCGGGGGCCGGGGCTGGGGCCGGGGCTGACGCTGGGGCTGGGATGTCCAGTTTGAGCCATGGCGGTTTCTTTCGCTGTAAGCTGCTGGAGCTGTCCCTCCGAGCCTCAGTCATTGTCCCAGCTCAGGCGGCAGGCGGGCCTAAACACAGAGAGCAGGAATGGAGACAGAACCTGGCTCTTAGACATTTTCATGGAAAATGATACCACGGTGTGTTCAGAGGGACAGACCCCCCACACACACTCTTCAGCTGGTGATGGGTGAACTCCCAAAGGCAAGAACCAGGCGTGCTCAGGAAAGCCTCATTCAGCTTTCTCCCAGATCCCACAATATCCTCCATGAAGGAGGTTGTGGGGATGGGCTAGGAAAACAGGCCTGAAAGGAACCGTCCCATTTAGCTGGCAAAGCACCCTGCATCCCTCTGGCCCCGGCTGCATATTTCCTAGAAGCCATCAGAGGGAGCCAAATCCTAAGGAACTCTGCAAAAATCAAGACCAGGGCAAAGAAAAAATCTCTCCAGGACCAAAGATTCCCAAAGCTGGTTCCCTGTGGCTAGGGACAGAGCCGAGGGCACACACCACCTGGGAAGGATATACTTTTTTTTTTTTCTTCCTGAAGTCTTTGATATTGGCACTCCCTTCACTGATACACGTTACAACCTGTCTAGATATAGATTTTTTTTTTAAATAACACCACTTCATCTCTCAAAATATATGCAAAGATAGTTCCTAATATTTACCCTTGCAAAACCCTGTGCTGGAAAGATATATTCTTTTTTTAAAAAAAAATTAGTTTTCTATTTTCAAAATACATGCAAAAATAGTTGTCAACATTCACCCTTGCAAAACCTTGTGTTCCAAATCTTTCTCCCTCCCTTCCTCCTCCCTTCCCTAGATAGCAAGCAATCCCCATATAGGCTAAACGTGCAATTCTTCTAAACATACTAGGATATACTCTTAAAGCAACCTACTGGATTTGCACTTACAACTAAGCACCTCAGAATATTAGACTATCCTAATATCTAAAGAATACTCCTTTCACTGATATACATTACAACCTATTTAGATATAGATTTTTTTTTAAATAACAGCCCTTCATCTTTCAAAATACATGAAAAGATAGTTCCAAATATTTAGAATAGAATGTTAAACCTGGAAGGACCTTGGAAAACACAATACTAAAACATCAGAGCTAAAAGTGTCCTTAGAGCAAAGAACACAGAATGGAAGGAAGGGCCCTTAAAGAGCATTTAGTCCCAATTCCTTGATTTATATTTGGGGAAACAGAGAGGGGCCACATTTGACCTAAGACAGTGACAAAAATGGCACCAGAACTCAAAGGTCTTGATTCCTTGCCCTGTAATTGTTCCACTGCATACACCTTGCACTCACTCAGCATATACTTGGTTTTCCAACTCCTGGTGGTACTAAAGAAGCATCTCTCTAACCTGTGACATCTCTCGGAGAGAAATTCCTCTGGCTGAACCTCTCAACTAAGCTCCTCAAGTACCCCCACCTTCTGTCTTCCCCCTTTTACCCCCCAAATACATACTCCTAAGGTCAGAGCAAGGCCCCTCCCTTTCTATTAATTCTGAAAACTCAGCCAGGGCAGGAAGACTTCATAGCCTTGAAAGAAGAAGGGTCAGAAACACCAAGGGCTGAGCTCATGGGACAAAGAGCCCTTTGACAATGTGTGGAAGGAGGAAACTAAGCAGGAGGAGAGACAAGCTTGAAAGATGAATGTGGGGGATGCTCTGCTCATCCAGGGACCCCAACTCCACTGGGGATGAAGCCAAAAAATAAGTTGAATCTTTTTTTTTCCAAGACCAAGGTTTTTATTAGATGTTACCATAATCTGCAAACTACATGGAATAAAAACTTTCAGAAGATAAATACTTTGCAGAACAAGAAAGCAAAACCTTATAGGAAAAGGAAGAGGCAGACCCCTCCCCATTAGCCTCTCTGCTACTGGAATTGTCCTATAAATGCTTTAATAAGCTTGTGGATGATGGCTTTACATCCTGAGAGAGGCTTCTTCTGCTTTAGGAGAATATTGTACTCCTGAAAATCTCCTCTTAAGAACAATTCCCATAAAATTGGAAACTAGTGTGGAAGAAATTAGGGCTTGACCCACACCTAACACCACATACCAAGATAAGATCTAAATGGATTCATGATCTAGATATAAAGAGTGATATTGTAAGCAAATTAGAGGAACATAATATAGTTTACCTCTCAGTGGAGATGGAATAAATTTATGTCCAAAGAAGATCTGGAACTCCTAATTGAACACCAGATAGATAATTTTGATTATATTAAGTTAAAAAGTTTCTATACAAATAAAACTAATGCAGACAAGATTAGGAAGGAAGCATCAAATTGGGAAATCATCTTTACATTTAATGGTTCCCATAAAGGCCTCATTTCTAAAATATATAGAGAATTGTCTCATATGTATATATAAGAATTCAAGCCATTCTTCAATAGATAAGTGGTCAAGGGATATGAACAGACAATTTTCAGATGATGAAATTAAAACTATTTCTAGTCATATGAAAAGATGCTCCAAATCACTATTGATCAGAGAAATGCAAATTAAGACAATTCTGAGGTACCACTACACACCTGTCAGATTGGCTAAAATGACAGGAAAAGATAATGATGAATGTTGGAGGGGATGTGGGAAAACTGGGACACTAATACATTGTTGGTGGAACTGTGAACGGACCCAACCATTCTGGAGAGCAATTTGGAGCTACGCTCAAAAAGTTATCAAACTGTGCATACCCTTTGACCCAGCAGTGTTTCTACTGGGCCTATATCCCAAAGAGATCTTAGAGGAGGGAAAGGGACCCACATGTGCAAGAATGTTTGTGGCAGCTCTTTTTGTAGTGGCTAGAAACTGGAAACTGAATGGATGCCCATCAATTGGAGAATGGATGAATAAATTATGGTATATGAATGTCATGGAATATTATTGCTCCATGAGAAACGACCAGCAGGACGATTTCAGAGAGGCCTGGAGAGACTTACATGAACTGATGCTGAGTGAAACGAGCAGAACCAGGAGATCATTATAATCAGCAACAACAGTATTACATGATGATCAATTCTGATGGACATGGCTCTCTGCAACAAAGAATTGACTCAAACCAGTTCCAACTGTTCACTGAAGAAAATCATATACACCCAGAGAGAGGGATATGAAATATGGACCACAACGTAACATTTTCATGATCTCTATTGATGTTTGCTTGCATTGTGTTTCCTTTCTCTGATTTTCTTTTTTTTCTTGTAGATAGGATTTTTCTTGCACAACTTGTCAAGTATTTCAACATTATTAACATGTAGTGGACTTCCTGCCATCTAGGGGAGGGGAGGGGACTGGGGGTAAAAGTTGTAATGGAAAGCTTTGTAAAGATCAGTGCTGGGGAACTACCCATACATATGTTATACAAATAAAAAGCTTTAATAAAAAAAAAGAAAGAAAGAAAGAACAATTCTCATATGTTTGTTAATTTCATTGTCATCACTACTTATATGTTCCAGAGTCACCAAATAATACTTATTTAAAATCAATAGATTCTTCCTATTTTTTAATAAAGCAAATCTTAAGGCAGAAAGAAGCCAAAAAGATCATCATCCTCATCCCTTATTCTTACATAGTAAATGTCTTACAAATCTCTAATTAATTCAGGTCTCCTATTTCCAGTCAAGGTTTCATTCTAGTCTGCCACGATGCCCCTGCTTCTCTAGAAGTTTTGCCTCTATCCCCAACAAACCAGGAATATTTTAGAACTACAGACAGAAGCTAGAAGCCCGCTATATACAAGCCTAGAAACACAGGCAAGCATGGCAGTCTTGGTTCCCATATTCCCAAATCCTACAGCCCAGTGGGCATCTAGAGCAGGAAGCCGGCAGCTTCAGAATGCATCTTGCTCTTAAGGCTGCTTGAGCTCCTACAAGAACTTGACAAGGGCCACAGCCCAGGATTACAGAGGTTCCATATAGGTTTAGATAATGACAAAAAGATCCATATTCTTCAAAACCCTGCTCAGATTTCACCATGCTCTGAGAAGTCTACTAACACTTTCAAATTCCAGCTGACACTCTTATTTGTGTTCACTTAACTTAAGCCTCAGTTTCCATAGCTGGAAAATTAGAATAATACTTAGAGTGTCTACCTCGTAAAACTGTTATCAGGTGAGACAATATGCATAAAGTATTTTGCAACTATCAAAGTCATGTATAAATGCCCCTTGTTATTACTATTACTCTATCCCCAAACAATCATTTCCTTCTCCAAACTAATCTTGACTCCTGAATATCTACAAAATGAACAGGTTGGCTCTTCCTGGTCTGATATTCTCTGATATTCTGATCCAGTTCCAAGGGCCAGATCCCAATAATATATCCTCTAACTATTATTTTTTACAACTGTGAAAGGTTTAAGAACTTTAACCCAATTCAATGACCAACCATGGTTCCAGAAAACTCAAGACGAAACATGCTCCTGCTAAGGAGAAGACAGATTCATTCAGGGATTGAGACATATTTTTAAGATATGATCAATGCAGGAAATTATTATTTTGTCTGGTTTTCCCTATTAGTTACAAAGGTTTTGGGTTTTTTTCTTTTTTAATAGTACAGGGACATAAGGTTGGAGGGAAAGAAGGTATATTTTAATTAACTAAAAAAACCTAAATTTAAAACATTCATATTGTTCAATGATATTAAAAACATACCCCAAACTTCTCAGAGAAATCTGCAACTTCACCAAAACCATATCTCAACACCCTCCAGTTAGAACAAGAGGAAATCCCTAAACTAATCTATCTATTTAGTGCTATACCAATCAAACTCCCAAGAGATTATTTAACTGAACTAGAAAAAATAACGACAAAATTCATCTGGAAAAACAAAAGGTCAAGAATTTCAAGGGAATTAATGAAAAAAAATGCAAATGAGGGTGGCCTAGCTGCACCAGATCTAAAACTATATTATAAAGCAGTGGTCACCAAAACCATTTGGTACTGGATAAGAAATAGATTAGTGGATCAGTGGAATAGGTTAGGTTCACAGAACAAAATACTCAATGACAATTATAATCTAGTGTTCGATAAACCCAAAGACCCCAGTTTTTGGGATAAAAACTCACTATTTGACAAAAACTGCTGGGATAATTGGAAACTAGTCTGGAAGAAATTAGGCATTGACCCACACCTAACACCATATACCAAGATAAGGTCAAAATGGATTCATGATCTAGGCATAAAGAATGATATTATAAACAAATTAGAACAATGTAGGATGGTTTACCTCTCAGACCTGTGGAGGGGGAAGGAATTTGTGACCAAAGAAGAACTAGAGGTCATCATTAATCACAAAATAGATAAGTTTGACTATATCAAGTT
>JAJPUD010006292.1:103227-133986 GCA_023553655.1 Myrmecobius fasciatus | reverse complement strand
AAAAAAAAAAGTGAATTTTCCTCCAAGTTTTCCCCAAGTTAGTCTTTTAGATTATTGTTCTTCAGTCAAAATAATTCCTTTGTAAGTCTTTACTTTGTAGTAATTAGTGATACCAAAGACCCAAAATTCCAAGGCCATTTATACTCTGATAAGAAGAGCAGATGGACAGTGTAGCATAATAGTTTTAGTGAGCTAAATGCTCATCTATCAGAAGCAAAAGGCAACACTAATGTTCCATTAGGAACTATTAGGATTCATATGGATTATGTTAGATGTAAGCAGACATGAGCAAAAGTTTTGAAACAAGCTGGAAGAATGCCCAGACATATATAGTTTAGATGATAAAAGCCCTCATTTCCATTGAAGTCAATGCTTAACTCAAAAAGAGAGAGGCTCCAAGATTGTTGATCAAAGATTTATGGATATGATATGATTGGGCTAACTTAAATAGAAGGGATAAAGGGAATGGAGGTAAATTATCCAGAAGGGAATGAACTACAATAGCAGTTCATTGGTAGAAGAGAAAATATCCTCTTCCTAATTCCCTCACTTTTAAACTTCCAACTGTAGGCATGCTTCTGAATCCAAATGAATGGATTTGGTGCTAAACTGTCTAGTAACCTGCATGGACACAGATGTTGATTCCTGGACAGTAAGCAGTAAGTAGCTCTGGGAAAAAAAAACAAAAAACAAAAAACAAAACAAAACAAAACAAAAAAAACTAGGATTCCAGTTTCTTGCCACTACAAAAAGAATTGCCACAAACATTTTTTCAAATGTTGATTAGTTTCCCTCCTTTTAGATCTCTTTGGGATACAAGCCCAGTAGTAGAGCTACTGATGGATCAAAGGGTATGGACAGTTTGATAGCTCTTTGGGCATAGTTCCAAATTGCTCTTCAGAATGGTTGAATCAGTTCAAAATTCCACTAACAATGTATTCATGTCCCAGTTTTCCCATATCCCCTCCAGCATTTGTAATTTTTTTTTATTTATTATTTATTTATTTTTTATAAAGCTTTTTATTTACAAAACATATGAGTGATTTTTCTACATTGACCTTTGCAAAAACTTTTTTGTCCCAAGCTTTTCCCCTCCTTCCCCTCACCCCCCGCCCCTAGATGACAAGTAATCCAATACATGCTAAATAGGATAAATTATATGATAAATACAATACATGTATACATATCTATACAATTATCTTACTGCACAAGAAACATCAGATCTAGAAAGAGAAGAAGAAAAAACAACCTAAGAAGGAAAACAAAGTGCATGGAAATATTCACAGAAAGCGTTAAAATGCTGTGTTGTGGTTCACACTCAGTTCCCACAGGCCTCTCTCTGGACGTATATGACTATCTTCATCGCTGAACAATAGAAACTGGTTTGAATCACATCATTGTTGAAGAGAACCGTGTCCATCAAAATTGATCATCGTATAGTCTTGTTGCTGTGTATGATGTTCTCCTGGTTCTGCTGATTTCACTCAGCATCAGTTCATGCAAGTCTCTCCAGGCCTCTCTGAAATCCTCCTGTTGGTCGTTTCTTACAGAACAATAATATTCCATAACATTCATATACCATAATTTATTCAGCCATTCTCCAATTGATGGGCATCCTTTCAATTTCCAGTTTCTTGCCACTACAAAAAGGGCTGCCACAAACATTTTTGCACATGTGGGTCCCTTTCCCTCCTTTAAAATCTCTTTGGGATATAGGCCCAGTAGAAACACTGCTGGGTCAAATGGTATGCACAGTTTGATAACTTTTTGAGCATAGTTCCAAATTGTTCTCCAGAATGGTTGGATCCGTTCACAGTTCCACCAACAATGTATCAGTGTCCCAGCATTTGTAACTTGTAATTATCTTTTCCTGTCATCTTGGTCAATCTGAGAGGTACTATGGACTGCCTTCTTAAATAGATTTCAGTTTCTAATTTTTTTTCCTTTTGAAATTTTCTTCAATCGGTAGCAGAAATAAATACCCTAGCTGTTCCCTAATACCTTATTCTCTTGTCCAGATATTCAAAATATCCAGTAGGGATTGCTATGTTCCTTTTGAAGGTATAATTCTCATTTTCCCCCTGTTCACTGCATCACCAGGACTAGTATCCAATTGTCCGGTTTGACATGTCTTAAGTGACTTTCTAAGAGAGTCTTAACTTTCCCCTATGCAGATCCTTTTCTTTTTCATTTTTAATCTAAAACACTTTCCCATACTGAAAAGGATCTGAAAACAGGATGAGAATTCTGGTCATCATCAGAGAGTTAGAGGACAAAAAATATACACAGGAAAGAGTTAAAGGACCACTGGATGCTTGGAGTTAAGTCTTAAAGATGAAGTTCTTTCTGCATTTTTTTGAAGTGGCAAGAAACTGGAAAATAAACAGATGCCCATCAGCTGGAAAATGGCTGAATTAGTTATAATATATGAATGTTTTGGAATATTATTATTCTATAAAAAATGATCAGCAGAATGATTTCACAGAAGCCTGGAGAGATTTACACTAAGTGACGTGAGAAAAACCAGGAAATCATTGTACACAGCAACAGCAAGACTTTACAATGATCAATTCTGATGGATATGGATCTTTTCAACAATGAGATGATTCAGACCAGTTCCAATGGTCTTGTGATGAAGAGAGCCATCTGCACCCAGAGATAGGAATGTGGGAAGTGAGTGTGGACCACAACATAGCATTTTCATTCTTTTTGTTGTTGTTTGCTTGCATTTTGTTTTCTTTCTCATTTTTTTTCCCTTTTTGATCTGAATTTTCTTGTGCCACATGATAATTTTGGAAATATGCATAAAGAATTGCACATGTTTAACATATATTGGATTATTTTTCATCTAGGGAAAGTGGTGAGAGGAAGGGAGGGAAAAAAGTGGAACACAAGGTTTTGCAAGGGTAAATATTGAAAATTATGTATATGTTTTGAAAATAAAAAGCTTTAATAAAAAAAGCAGAAAAGAAGAAACAAGATAATGCATAGGAACAAGATTGGGCTTTATTCACTATGGTTTTAAATTATATGAATAATGGATTCTTAATCAGGGCTAATGTGTACCAGTAAAAAAAAATCTAAAATTTTGAAGACATGATCACAAAGATTTTAAACTGTAAAGGGAGAAGGATAAACCTTCCTACATATATTTGTGAATTCATTTTTACAGTGAATAGCAGTTGTGACATATAAAGAAGAACAAAAGTGGAAAAGTCCAAGAATTCGAAAAACACATATTGCAAGAAAGAAGAACACAAGAAAACTGATCCTTCAGATAATACATTTATGAACAAATCTGGAAAAGCATCACTCAGTCTTGATGGAATGGAATTCATGACTATCATATGGATATGGAAGGGTATAATTTATTTAAAAAATAAAAAAAATTATAAAAAGGAGAAATGAAGTATATTACATATCTATAATTTGATCTTCTTGCTATCCAAAGGACTCTCAAAATTCTTCTCTAGCACCATAATTCAAATGCATTAATTCTGCAGCATTCACCATTCCTTATAGTCCAACTTTAACGCCATGCACTACTACTGGAAATAAACCTTAGCTTTAACCATATAGACTTTTTTTGGCAAGTTGATGTCTTTACTTTTAGTATGCTAAAGAGATTTTTCCATAGCTTTCCTTCCAAAGGCAAAGTGTTTCTCATTTCATGGCTGTAATCACTGTTTTCAGTGATCTTGGAGCCCAAGAATATAAATTCTGTCATTTTGTCAGGAAGTGGTGGGACCAGTTGCCCTGGTCTTTTTTTTTTTTTTTAAATGCTAAGCTTCTAGCAAGTTCTCTTCTTTCACACTCTCTTCTTTAATCTTCATCAAGAGACTGATTAGTTCTTTATTTTCTACCATTAAAGTGATATTGTCTACATATCTGACATTGTTAATATTCCTCCCAGAAGCCTTAATTCTGACTTTTGAATCATCAAGCCTGGAAGATCACATAATGTACTCTCCATCTAAGTTACATAAGTAAGAGGTCAATATACATTCTTATTGTATTCCTCTCCTAATATTAAACCAGTTATTTGTTCCATGTTTAGCTTTAACTATTGTTTCTTGGCCTCTGTATACAGGTTTCTCAGGAGATTAATAAGATGACCTGATATTTCCATCTCTTTGAGGACTTGCCAAATTTAGTTATGATCCACCAGTCAAAGTCTTTAGTATAGTCTGAGATAGAAGTAGTTTTTTTTTTCCCTTTTTGGAACTTTGGTTTCACCATAATCCAGCAAATATTGGCAATTTGGTATTTAGCTTCTCTGCCTCTTTAAAAACCTGTTTTCGTATTGGTAATCCTTAGTTCACATATTGCTGAAACCTACTTTGTATATCTTAAGCATAATCTTTATGACACATAAAATGAGTACAATTGTTTGGTAATTTGAACATTCTTTGGCATTGCCCTTCTTTAGGATTGGAATGTGAACTGCACTTTTCCAATGAAGTGGCCACTGTTAAGCTTTTCAAATTTGCTTGCATATTGAATTCAACACTTTAACAACAACTTTTAGAACTTTAAATTGCTTAACTGGAATTCCATCACCTCTACTAGCCTTATTATTAGTAAGGCTTCCTAAGGCCCACTTGACTTTGTTCTCCAGGATGTATGACTTCCAGATCAGTGATCATATTATCATGGTTATCAGTGATATTAAGATCTTTCTTGTATATTCTTGTCATCTCTTTTTTTATTAAAGCTTTTTATTTGCAAAACATATGCATGGGTAATTTTTCAACATTGACCCTTGCAAATCTTTCTGTTACAAATTTTTCCCTTCTTCCCCCCACCCCTTCCCCTAGATGGCAGGAAGTCTAATACATGTTAATTATGTTAAAATACATGACAAATTGGATATATGCATACCTATTTATACAGTTATCTTGCTGTACAAGAAAAAATGGATCTACAAGAAAAAAAAACCTGAGAAGGAAAACAAAATGCAAGCAAACATCAATAGAGAGCATGAAAATCCCACAGGCCTCTCCCTGGGTGAATATGGCTTTCTTCATCACTGAACAATTGGAACTGGTTTGAAACATCTCATTGTTGAAGAGAACTTGTCCATCAGAATTGATCATCATATAATCTTGTTGTTGTTGTGTATAATAATCTCCTGGTTCAACTCATTTCACTCAGCATCAGTTCATGTGAGTCTCTCCAGGCTGCTCTGAAATCATCCTGCTGGTCATTTCTTACAGAACAATAATCATATTGAGAATTAAATACTCATTTTAGAATGTATAAATGCTAGGTACAGGTTGATACATAGCCTACACTTCTGAAAAACATATTTCAAAGGATTGGTGAGATTCCTTAGTGCAAATTTTATAGGGAAAGTTGATGCAAGGATGGGAAGCTGTATGAAGTTTTGAAGGTACAAATAGAAACAATTCCAGTAAGAAAGAAGTTGGGAGCAGGGAAGGAAGGAGTATCTAAATATACTAACTCATATTCAAAGAAAAACATCAACCAACTTAGATTTTTAAAAGATGTGCAAGCAAAGTATAAGAAAAAAAAGCTAATGAAGGGTGAATGTATACATACACATATATCTATATATCTATATCTATATCTATGAAATGCCACAGTCCTCTGACAGTAACAAGAGAGGTAATGTCCAGAATGAACTGGTGATAGCTAGGTATACTAAGAACAAGAAAAAAAGAGTTTTTTAAGTTCTTTTTAAAGGCAATAAAAGACAACTAAAGGAGCAAAATGATAGAACATCTACCTGGGATAAATGGATCAAACATATTACATGACTGAATGAAAGTAGAAAGACAGCTTTATGAACAGCATCTTTGGAAGTAATCCCACTAGTAGACAGAATCATGGAAATGAAGTATACTTCATTTTATCCACTCAACTTTGGTTTTCTGCTATTTCTATATTTTAAGGGTTTTTCTTTTTATACATCTAGAAAATTATACACATTTAGTGCAACGTCATTTATTAGAAATTTATTTTAAAATTATTTTGCATCAACATTATACTTAAAAGATTGGGGACAATTCATCTATGACAATGTTCCATTTTATTTACAGTTTATTTGTTGAATAATCAAGGCTACTTTTAGATCATTATTTATAATCTGTTAGTTGATGAAAGCTACATCTTTATAATTCTAGTTCTAGGTCTTTCCTTAAAAGTGATACAATAAGTACTAAATTTTAGCAATCTGCAGTGTTATGTTGTGTTGTTTCTCTTATTTACTTGCATAGTTTACATTGATCAGTGAATTTGACTTGCAAAAGGAGAAAACCCTTCTACAAATTCTGGTATAAATACTTTGGTCTAGAATTTTCAGTATGAAACCCTCTATCCCTATAAGCAGATCCATTAAGTCAACTGTTTGATATTTTCTTTTTCTCAACAATATTTATTTCTGATTGAGTTCATATGCATATTGTATATGTAGGGGCTTTTGATTATTCTCTTGGATTTTAGTTATTTTCTAGGATCTATTTGGGAAGTAAACTATTTTTTGTTACATTCAACAAATGCAGTGGCAGATACATATTGCCAGATTTCACTATTTTCATTGCAGTGATGTCTTTTTGTTCCAAAAGCAATTTTGTAAGTTTTAACTTAAGTATAATATGCTCTGCGGATTTTATCAGTTGTTTTGCTCCTTTTTTAGTGAGGTATATTAATCTTTTTATATTTATTTTGTAGTGACAGACTCTTTATGTGTTTTATAAATGGATTTTGATTACAATATTTTCCATATCTGTTATTGTCATTTTAATAATGTCAAGCATATATGTTTGGATTATTAACACATAAGTACTTTGTTTTGTGCTATTGTTATTCATCTCATTCTCTTTTTATAAATGGCCTTTAGACAAAAATTTTTTGTGGACAATTTATTGTCCTATCATTATTTTGTATTACATAGGTGGATAAAGTTACTGATTTTTTATAATTGAATAAAAGTACTGAAATATTAGTTTAATTTCTACAAAACTACTATAAGCATCATTAGGAAAACTCCCAAGGCAGACAGGATAGTTAGTACCTGATTGTAACTCTGATTTTGATTTCTTGTGTCTTTATATTTTGAAAGTTTTTCATTCCATGTAAAATTATGATTATTTTATATAGCTCCATAGATAGAAAATGTTGCCTTTTAATATTTAGATATCAAAATATAATCCCAGAATATGTGGGCAATAGTTCTGATTGTGGAAATATTTTAATTCTTCCAGAAAAGGTTACATATTTGTTTGCTTGAGATATTGTAGAGGATATTCTTGGTCATGTACAGGCTAGACTAGATGAACTCTCAAAGTCCATTCCAATTCCTGAGGTTCTATAATTCAAAATTTCTCCATTTTAAAATCCCTACTCCACTTCTCTCCAGCCGAGAGCAGTTCAAATAATTGCAGCCCTTGATGGGTCTTCCCAACAAGTGAATTAATTAGGTTTAGTAGAATCCCCTATATTTGGAGTGCTAAGAATGTTACCCCTGGAGAAATAGTGAAAGTTGCCTTTTTTTTTTTTTTTTTTTTTTTAGCAATACCTTTATATTATCAGTTAATCCTACTAATAAATTATAATGGCACATGAAATATCATGGTAGGAGGGATGGGGGGGAAGTCAGTCTGTGATTATATCATTCTTAATCTGTACTAAAATTAATAAAATATAGACAAGAAGTAAATCTCAGGGTAAAATCATTCAATCAAAGACTACATTGTGATTCTCTTGTATTGCTCTCTGAAGTAGGCTCAAGTTTCTTAGGGCAAGTTAAAAATTCTAACAACAAAAAGCTTTGAGATTTAATTTGAAGAATAACCTGTTAAAAATCTAACAACAAAAAGCTTTTGAAATTAAAGTTGGAGGATAACCTATGTGTCACATACTCTAAAATAAAAATTCTTCTTTTTCTCCTTCTCCTCTTCCTCTTCCTTTTTTTCTTTCCTCTCCTCCTCTTCCTCCTCCTTTTTTTCTTTCCTCTCCTCCTCTTCCTCTTCTTTTTCTTCCTCCTTTTCTTCCTCCTCTTTCTCCTCTGCTTCCTTCTCCTCCTGCACCTCCATCTCCGCCTCCACCTCCTTTTCCTGAACCTCCTCTTCTTCCTCCTCCTCCTCCTTCTCCTCTTCCTCTTTCTCTACTTCCTCTTTTCACTTCTTCCACCTCCTCCTCCTTCTGCACCTCTACCTCCTTTTCTTCTTCCTCCTCCTCTTCCTCTTTCTCTACCTCCTCCTTTTCACTTCTTCCACCTCCTCCTCCTTCTGCACCTCTATCTCCTTTTCTTCTTCTTCCTCCTCCTTCTCTTCTTCCTTTTTGTCTACCTCCTCCTCCTTCTCCTCTTCCTCCTCCTCCTCTTCTTCTTTTTTTTCATCCTCCTTCTTCTCTCTCTCTCTTTCTCTATTTTTCGCTCTCATTATTTAAACTCTCTACTCCCAAGATCTTTTGTTTTACTCTCTTATTTCTCCTTATAAGAATATGTCTTAAGTTTCCCTGAGTCATAAGTATCTGGGTAGGAGGGAGAGGAAGCAGTCCATGGTTTATTATTTTGGTTGGCTTCAGTTTATACCCAGCATGTAAATGTTAATGATGTTATAGAGATGAATTTGAAATTGAAATATTAACATATGTAACCATTTAAAATGTGCTACCATTTAAATGTAGTTTGATGGGGTATAGTACAGCCCTGGGAATAAAATCTGTCATGTATCAATAAATATTCTGAAAGATAGTGGGGGGGAGTCTAGAAGAATACATTTCTCATTCTCATACTGTCTAGGCTATTAGTATGATGACAGGAGATTGGGGATATGAGTTCTTTAATTCTCTCCTTCATATAATACACTCCCCCCCTTTAAAAAAACATAAACAAGTCTTAGATTTTTGCAGTTGGATATTACAGTGTGCCACAGTTATTAGACTGGATCCCAGTAGCATTCTTCCAAATACATACATACACACATATACATATACATATGCATATATATATATTAATGATTACATAATAAAGCATAGGTCTAAAGAACAGATAAACTAATTCTGAAAAGTTACATTATACCATACTTATAAATCTTTAGGAACATGATATAACAAACATACACAGAATACAGTGTCCAAATTTTTCTTTTCTTTTTTTTCGTCTACATCTTCTTTCACAGCATAGCTAATATGAAAATGTTGTTCATGACTGTATATGTATAACTTGTATCAAATTACTTGCTGCCTAATTGTAGAGAGAGAGGAGGGAGAGATGAAAATAATTTGAAACTCAAAATTTTTAAAAAATGTTGAAATTATTTCATATGTAATTATAAAAAAATTAAAAATTTGAAATTTGTAGTAAAAAGGATATAGTTTCTAAATACTAACCCAAAACATATATATCCCGCAAAGAGGATATAGAAATAATATATACACATGTACTTACATATATATGCCTTTCCTAAGTCTGTTGTGTTGATTTGATCCCAGCTCCCA
This sequence comes from Myrmecobius fasciatus, assembly GCA_023553655.1. Lineage (NCBI taxonomy): Eukaryota > Metazoa > Chordata > Mammalia > Dasyuromorphia > Myrmecobiidae > Myrmecobius > Myrmecobius fasciatus. The sequence goes on along the minus strand of JAJPUD010006292.1, from coordinate 124,521 downwards.
GTGCAAAAGCCCAAACAAAGAAAATCAAAATAAGAGGGGGGAAAGACTGAGAAATAAAGAAAGAACAAAGGAAAAGAGTCAAAACAACAAACTCAGAGACAGAGCAAAAGATCCTTCTTTAGTAATAAACTTAAAATACACACAATTTCACATATACGTATATGTAAACTATATGTATTTACACATGGTAGAATTACAAATTCATATGGAATTAATTTCCACTGCCATTTCACTAGAAATGTATTCTCATGCTTGTCAATCTGAATAAAATTGATGTTGAATATTAAAAACATTTACTTCATGCTATAATATTCCATTATAATTTAATTTAGAAATATGTGCCCCTCAAGTGCATGTCCATTTTCCTGAAAGATCTTTGTGTGAGTTCACATAATTGCACATCTAATGATGTTAGGATTAGAAACCATACTTTAACGATAATGTTTTTCTGGTTTCTATGGAAGCTGCACAATGTAATTCATTTTTTAAGGATATATGGAGCAGTATTACTCATTAAAGATTTCTACTCTCAACTGAATAACAAGGAATAGATCTGAAAAAGCAAGTTCCTTTAAGCTGATTTTTATCAATCGCCTGACTGAAAGAGCCATCTATTTGCAAGGAACAGCAAAATAGATAGACATTTCAACTTCTGTTAGTCATTTTTCAGTTTTTGTTTTGTTTTATTTTGTTTTTCAGGAAAGGGACCTTCAGAATATTATTTTCTTTTAAGAGAAAAAACAAAGATATGATAATTTGGGAGAAATGGAAAGCTTCGTTTTTAAAATTCTTAAGTAATTCTATATATTTTATACGTAAACATCTATCCTTTTTGGTACAGTAGATGTCATTAATGTTTCAGAATTATTATCATAGTTGGCAAATTTTAATCTTCTTGATGATGCAAAAGTCTTAACAAAATGATTTTCTGTAATGAGGTTTCTATTAGCTTGGCCAGAATTGGCACATTGGGGGGGCGGAGCCAAGATGGCAGAGTGAAAAGGTGACTTTCTGCCTCTCCTCCGATCTTCTCTCAAATCAACAATAAAATAAGCCTCTGAACTGATCTTCAAGTCAAGAACTCAGAAATATTTGGACACTGCTCTCTGGATAACTTCATATCAGGTTAGTCGGACTCAGACAGAGAGATAAATAGACGATTTCTGTGCAGGCCAGAAGTGAGGGTGGGACTCAGCTCAGCTCATTGTGGCAGAAATTCCAAACTCCAAATTCCAAACACCTGGAGTTTATCTGAGGCACTCGGGACACTCTGCCCTGATTGGGGGCAGGTGTTCTGGCAGACTTGCCTTGTTTAAGGAGTAATTCGGACTTAGTCCTAGCCCCCACCGGCCCAGCACCTTAAGTCAATTCACCGAAGTGCCCCAGGGCAAAGCTTTTTCAGCTGCCGTTTTTTTTTCCCTACCTTAAAGAGATATCCACGCTGTCTAAAAAAATAAATAAATAAATAAAAATGAAGAGGCAAAAGAGAGCTCTCACCATAGACAGCTTTTATAAAGAGAAAGAAGAGATGATCACCCCAGATCCAGAGGTTCCTTTAGAGAAAACTCAAGAGAAAATCAGCAAGGACCATCACTGGTCCCCTTTTCAAAAGGCCTTTCTGGAAGATTGCATAAAGAATCTCAAAAGAGAGCTGGAGGATAAATGGGAAGATAAACTGAAATCAGTGCAAGAAGGATACAATATCTTGCAAGAAGGATATGATGCCCTGCAAAAGAGATATGAAAAAGACACCAATTTATTGAAAAATAAAATTAGTGAAGTGGAAAAAGAGTGCAATGAACAAATTGGCCAGTTACAAAAGGAGCTTAAAAAGGTAACTGAAGAAAACAACACTTTAAAAATAAGAATTGAACAAATGCAAGTGAATGACTCAATAAGACTTCAAGAATCAGTCAAACAAAAACAAAAAAATGAAAAATTAGAAGAAAATATGAAATATCTCCTAGGAAAAACAACTGACTTGGAAAATAGATCTAGGAGAGACAATCTAAGGATTATAGGACTTCCTGAAAGACATGATGAAAAAAAGAATCTAAACACTATCTTCCAGGAAATCCTGAAAGAAAACTGCCCTGAGATTGTAGAATAAAAGGGCAAAATCACCATTGAAAGAATTCACCGATCACCTCTTGAAAGAATTCACCGATCACCTCCTGAAAGAGACCCCAAAATTAAGACCCTAAGGAATATTGTGGCTAAATTTCAGGACTATAGCACCAAGGAACAGATTCTCCTAGCAGCCAGAAAGAATCAATTCAAATACCGAGGATCAATAATTAGAATCATAAAGGATCTGTCAGCCTCCACACTGAAGGATCGAAGGGCCTGGAACCAGATATTCCGAAGGGCAAAGGAACTTGGATTACAACCAAGAATAACATATCCAGCTAGAATGAGCATTATCCTTCAGGGAAGAAGATGGTCATTCAATGATATAGGTGAATTTCACCTATTTCTAATGAAAAGACCGGATCTGAACAAAAAATTTGACACCCAAACAGAGAACTCAAGAGATGCATGAAAAGGTAAAAAGGAAAGGACTCTTGAGAACTTTATTTTTCCTAGGGGGATACTTAAAGTTTGGGGGTATAATTAACTAGATATTACTTTGATAATATGAAAAAGAGAACTAGAGGGGAAAAGGTTGTCATACTAGGGAAAAGAGGGAAAAAGTGGTAAAATAAGATCTAAAAAAAAGGAGGTAAAAACAAGGTAAAATCACTTGAAGAGGCAAAGAAAACCTAATATAATTGAGAGAAAGAGGGGAGGGAGATGAGCATTGTATAAATCTTACTCTCATCAGGTTGGGCTCTAAAAGTGTATATCAGACATTTGATTTCACATAGAAACTTGTCTGTTGCTAGAGGGAAGTGGGAGGGAAAAGAGGAAAAGTAAGGGACAAACTAATAGAAGGGAAAATAGAAGAATCAGGGGAAAGGAGTAAAAACAGGGGGAGGGGATCTAAAGGGTGAAGTATTGTTTGGGGGAGGGGGTCATTAAAAGCAAAGTACTGAGGAGGGGGGAAGGGAGAAAGGGGAAAGGAATGGGGAAAACATAACTTGGGTAAATAAGATGGCAGGAAATAAAAAATTAGTTATTCTAACTGTGAATGTGAATGGGATGAACGCTCCCATAAAGCGGAAGCGGATATCAGACTGTATTAAAAACCAGAATCCCACAATATGTTGTCTACAAGAAACACATCTAAAACATAGTGACACATATAGGATGAAGGTAAATGGCTGGAGCAGAAAATATTATGCTTCAGGTGAACAAAAAAAAGCAGGGGTAGCAATCCTTATCTCAGATCAAGTAAAAGCCAAGATAGAGCTAATCAAAAGAGATAAGGAAGGAAACTATATTTTATTAAAGGGTACCATAGATAATGTAGCAATATCTATACTAAATATATATGCACCAAGTGCAATAGCACACAAATTCCTAGGGGAGAACTTAAGAGAGATGCAAGAAGAAATAGACAGCCAAACGATACTAGTGGGGGATCTCAAACTTGCCCTCTCAGAATTAGATAAATCAAACTTCAAAATAAACAAGAAAGAAACTAGGGAGATAAACCAATTGTTAGAAAAGTTAAGTATGATAGATCTATGGAGAAAGTTGAATGGAGACAGTAGGGAGTTTACTTTTTTCTCAGCAGTCCATGGAACCTACACAAAAATTGACCATGTGTTAGGGCATAAAAACCTCAAAATCAAATGCAGAAAGGCAAAATAGTAAATGCATCCTTTTCAGATCATGATGCAATAAAAATCATATGCAATATAAGGCCAGGAGAAAATAAACCAAAAGTTAATTGGAAATTAAATAATCTAATCCTGAAGAATGAATGGGTAAAAGAACAAATCATAGACACAATCAATAATTTCATCCAGGAGAATGACAATATGGAGACAACATACCAAAATTTGTTGGATACGGCTAAAGCAGTTATAAGGGGCAATTTTATATCTCTAGATGCTTACTTGCATAAAATAGAGAAAGAAAAGATCAATGAATTGGCTTTATTATTAAAAAAAACTAGAAAAAAAAACAAATTAAAAACCCTCAATTAAATACCAAACTGGAAATTCTAAAAGTAAAAGGAAAAATTAATAAAATTGAAAATAAGAAAACTATTGAATTAATAAATAAAACTAAGAGTTGGTTCTATGAAAAAACCAATAAAATAGATAAGCCTTTAATTAATTTGATAAGAAAAAGGAAAGAGGAAAATCAAATTGTTAGTCTCAAGAATGATAAGGGAGAACTTTCCTCCAATGAAGAGGAAATTAGAGCAATAATTAGGAGTTACTTTGTCCAACTTTATGCCAGTAAGTTTGATAATCTAAATGAAATGGAGGAATATCTACAAAAATATAGATTGCCCAGGTTAACAGAAGAGGATATAAATTATTTAAATAGCCCCATATCAGAAAAAGAAATAGAACAAGCTATTAACCAACTCCCTAAGAAAAAATCTCCAGGGCCAGATGGATTTACATGTGAATTCTACCAAACATTCAAAGAACAATTAATTCCAATATTACACAAACTATTTGAGAAAATAGGGACAGAAGGTACACTGCCAGAATCCTTCTACGAGACCGATATGGTGCTGATAGCTAAACCAGGTAGGGTGAAAACAGAGAAAGAAAACTATAGACCCATTTCCCTAATGAATATTGATGCAAAAATTTTAAATAAGATATTAGCAATGAGATTACAGAAAGTCATCCCCAGCATAGTACACTATGACCAAGTAGGATTTATACCAGGGATGCAGGGCTGATTCAATATTAGGAAAACTATCAGCATAATTAATTATATTAATAACCAAACTAACAAAAACCATATGATTATATCAATAGATGCAGAAAAAGCCTTTGATAAAATCCAACACCCTTTCCTATTAAAAACACTAGAGAATATAGGAATAAATGGGCTTTTCCTTAAAATGATCAGTAGCATCTATTTAAAACCATCAGCAAGCATCATATGTAATGGAGACAAACTAAAACCATTCCCAATAAGATCAGGAGTGAAACAAGGCTGCCCACTGTCTCCATTACTACTTAATATTGTATTAGAAATGTTAGCTTTAGCAATAAGAGAAGAAAAAGAGATAAAAGGAATCATAGTAGGTAATGAAGAAACCAAATTATCACTCTTTGCAGATGACGTGATGGTATACTTAGAGAACCCTAGAGACTCAACTAAAAAACTACTAGAAACAATTCACAACTTTAGCAAAGTGGCAGGATTCAAAATTAATCCACATAAATCATCAGCATTTTTATATATTACCAACAAAGTTCAGCAGCATGAGATACAAAAAGAAATTCCATTCCAAATAGCAGATGATAAGATAAAATATTTGGGAATCTATCTGCCAAGGAAAAGTCAGAAACTATACGAACTAAATTACAAAACACTTTCCACACAAATACAATCAGACCTAATCAATTGGAAAAATATTAAGTGCTCATGGGTAGGCAGAGCGAACATAATAAAAATGACAATACTACTTAAACTAATCTACTTATTTAGTGCCATACCAATCAAACTCCCAAGAAATTATTTTACAGATCCAGAAAAAATAGGAGCAAAGTTCATTTGGAAGAACAAAAGGTCAAGGATTTCAAGAGGATTAATGAAAAAAAAGGCAGATGAAGGTGGTCTTGCTGTACCAGATATAAAACTATATTATAAAGCAGCAGTCATCAAAACCGTTTGGTATTGGCTAAGAAATAGAGCAGTTGATCAGTGGCACAGGATAGGATATCAGGACTATCTAGGCAATAACCTTAACAATCTAGTATTTGATAAACCCAAAGACCCCAGCTTTTGGGATAAATACTCACTATTTGGCAAAAACTGCTGGGAAAATTGGCAACTAGTGTGGAAGAAATTAGGGCTTGACCCATACCTAACACCACATACCAAGATAAGATCTAAATGGGTTCATGATCTAGATATAAAGAGGGAGTTTGTAAGCAAGTTAGAGGAACGTAATATAGTTTATCTCTCAGACCTGTGGAGATGGAATAAATTTATGTCCAAAGAAGACCTGGAACTCCTAATTGAACACCAGATGGATAATTTTGATAATATTAAATTAAAAAGTTTCTGTACAAACAAAACAAATGCAGACAAGATTAGGAAGGAAGCATCAAATTGGGATATCATCTTTACATTTAATGGTTCTGATAAAGGCCTCATTTCTAAAATATATAGAGAATTCTCATATATATAAGAATTCAAGCCACTCTTCAATAGATAAGTGGTCAAGGGATATGAACAGACAATTTTCAGATGATGAAATTAAAACCATCTCTAGTCATATGAAAAGTTGCTCCAAATCACTATTGATCAGAAAAATGCAAATTAAGACAAGTCTGAGGTACGACTACACACCTGTCAGATTGGTTAAAATGACAGGAAAAGATAACGATGAATGTTGGAGGGGATGTGGGAAAATTGGGACACTAATACATTGTTGGTGGAACTGTGAATGAATCCAACCATTCTGGAGAGCAATTTGGAGCTATGCTCAAAAAGTTGTCAAACTGTGCATAACCTTTGACCCAGCAGTGTTTCTACTGGGCCTATATCCCAAAGAGATCTTAGAGGAGGGAAAGGGACCCACCTGTGCAAGAATATTTGTGGCAGCCCTTTTTGTAGTGGCTAGAAACTGGAAACTGAAGGGATGCCCATCAATTGGAGAGTGGCTGAATCAATTATGGTATATGAATGCTATGGAATATTATTGCTCTGTAAGAAACGACCAGCAGGATGATTTCAGAGAGGCCTGGAGGGACTTGCATGAACTGATGCTGAGTGAAACGAGCAGAACCAGGAGATCATCATACACAGCAACAACAGTATTACACGATGATCAATTCTGATGGACATGGCTTTCTGCAACAAAGAATTGTCTCAAACCAGTTCCAATTGTTCACTGAAGAAAAGCATATACACCCAGAGAGAGGGAAATGAAATATGGACCACAACGCAACATTTCCATGATCTCTATTGACATTTACTTGCATTGTGTTGCCTTTCTCTGATTCTTTTTTTTTTTTCTTGTAGATAGGATTTTTCTTGCATAACTTGTCAAGCATTTCAACATTATTAACATGTAGTGGACTTCCTGCCATCTAGGGGAGGGGACTGGGGGTAAAATTTGTAATGGAAAGCTTTGTAAAGATCAATGTTGGGGAACTACCTATACATATGTTATACAAATAAAAAGCTTTAATAAATAAAAAGAAAAAAAAGAGAATAAAAAAAAGAATTGGCACATTGGGTATAATTATTTCTCATCAGAGCAATTTAATATGCAAAATTAATGACTTCTTATTTGTGCATTTTACAAATAAATGTGTATGCTTTTTATCCCTGGCATCAATGAAATATCATAATATTCTTCATTTAAGAAAACAGAAAATAATCACTTCTCTGGATATTGGTACCAGGCAGATTTAGAAAGACCACAGAGAGGTTTTCTTGGGGTGGAACTAAGATGGTGGATTGGAGAAAGCATTCAGCTGAACTCTCACCACATTTCCCTCAAAACAACTTTGAAATGATGCCTTAAATCAAATTATTGAGTGACAAAACTAACAAAACTTAAACAACCATGATTAACAGAAGAAATACAGTACTTAAATAACTTTTATCTTAGAAAAAAATTGGACATGTCATCAACAAGTTCCCCCCCCCAAAAAAAAGTCTTCAGGGTTAAATTAATGCACAAAGGAATTCTACCAAACATTTAAGAAACAATACATCCTAATATGATATAAACTATTTGGTCACAATAGGTAAAGAAGGAGTTCTACCAAATTCCTTTTATGATGCATGATTCTTAAAAGAGGAAGAGCAAAAATAGAGAATGAAATCCAATTTCCTTAATGCATAACAGTGCAAAACTTTTCGATAAAATACTAGCAAGGATGTTACAGTAATATATCACAAAGAAAATATATTATAACCAGGCAGGATTTATGCCAACATTGCAAGGCTTGTTCAGTATGATTAAACTATCAGCCTAATTAACCATACCAATTTAAAAAAAAAAAACAACAAAAATCATGATTATTTAAATAGATACAGAAAGAGCCATTGACAAAAAACACCCATTCCTATTAAAAACACTATAAAGCATCAGAATCAATGAAGTCTTTCTTAAAATGAAAATTAATATTTATTTAAAACTAAAATTATATTAAAAGTAAGACCAACATTATCTGTATTTGGCATAAACTTGAAACCTTCCAAATAAGATCCGTGATAGAGCAAATGTCCATGATAACTACTATTATAGAAATGCTAGCTATAGCAATAAGACAAGAAAAAAGAAATTGAAGAAATAAAATTATCATTCTTTACAGATGATATGATGGCATACTCACAGAATCCTAGAAAATCAATCAAAATTATTTTAAACAATAGACAACTTTAGCAAAGTTGCAGAATATTGAATAAATCCATAAAAATCAATAGCTTTTTTATATTTTTCCAAGTAAATCTGGAACCAAAAAAACCATGGAAATTCCATTTAAAGTAACTGCAGACAAAATAAAATACTTGGGAGTCTAATTACCAGACAAACTCAGGGACCATATGAACACGATTTCAAAAAATATTTTTCATATAAATAAAGACAGATCTAAATTATCGGACAAATATCAATTGCTCATGGGTAAGTTAAGCTAATATAATAAAAGTGATGATTTTATGTAAGTTATTTATCTAGTGCCAAATTACCAAAGAATTATTTTTCTTGATCAGGGTGGGGTGGAGGGGTGGAGAAGGTAACAAAATTCATATGGAAGAGTAAAAGGTCAAGAATATCCAGGAAATAATTGAAAAAACTCTGAAGGAAAGTGGTCCAGAGTTATACATTTCAAGCTATATTACAAAATAGTAACTATCAAAACAATCTGTTACTGACTAAGAAATAGAGTGGTGGATCAATGGAATAGATGGTGTGCATAATTGTTGGTGTTTAGTCATTCAGTTATGTCTAACTTTTAGTGAACCTTTGAACACAGAACAGCAAGTGACTTGCCATTGCCTTTTCCAATGGATTAAGGTAAATTAAGTAACTTGCCCAGGTTCACAGGACTCCTGTCTGGGGTAAGATTTGGACTCAGGTCTTTCTGACTTCAGATCTGGTGCTTTCTCCACTGAGCCATCTAGCTGTTTGTAAGGTACACAATAGATAGTAGTGTCATAATCTAGTGTTTGAAAAAAATCAAAGATACATTATTTGACAAAAAGTTGCTGGAAAAAATTTGAAAGCAGTTTGGAAAAAACGTGGTATAGATAGACTAACATTTCATGTGTATATCACACTAAGATAAAAATGAATAAATAACTTAGACATAAAGGGTAATATCATAAGCAAATTAGAGTAGCCTGGGAAAATGTACCTGTCAAATCTATGGATAATTGAAAAATTTGTGACCAAAAAAGAGATAGAACAGATCACAGGAAGTAAATAAATAATTTTGATTATAGGCAATTAAAAAGCTTTTGCACAAACCAAACTAATTTAGCCCTAATTAGAAGAAAAGCAGGAAACAAAGAAAAATTTATTGCAAGTTTCTCTGACAAAGGCCTCATTTCTCAAATATATAGGGAAGGTGATCACATTTATTAAAATACATTAATTCGCCAGTTAAAAAAAAAATGGTCAAAAGAAGAACAGGCAGTTTTTAGATGAAATCAAAGGCAAAAGATAGTCACATGAAAAAATTCTCCAATCACCACTGACTAAGGAAGTGGAAATTAAAATATCTCTGAGGCACCACTTCATATCTATCAGTTTGGAAGACATGACAAAATGAAAATGACAAATATCAAAGGGATATTATTGTCCACTGTTGGTGGACTTGTAAACTAGTCTAAACATTCTGAAGAATAAGTTGGAACTATTTCCAAAGAGAGAAAAAACTGCATTCCCTTTGACCCAGATATTTCACTAACTGTTCTATATCCCAAAAAGAGAAAAGATAAGGGGAAAGGACCTATCTATACAAAAAAATGCAGCTTTCTTGTGGTAATGAAGAATTATAAATCAAGGGAATGCCCATCAATTGGGGAGTGACTGAACAAATTGTATCATATGATTTTGATATAATATTATTGTGCTGTGAGAAATGATGAGCAGGATGGTTTCAGAAAAACCTGGGAAGATTTATAAAACTTATAGAAATTGAAGTGAGTAGAACAAGTGAACATTGCACACAGAAACAGCAATTACTGTAAGGATGATTATTTCTAATCCAAGGACTCATAATAAAAATGCTATTTACCTTTACAGGGAGAATTGATGAACTCAGAACGCAAATTAAAGCATATATTTTTTGACATTGATTTTCTTATTTTATTTCTGTTTGTGTTTTATTTTGCAACATAGTTAATATAGAAATGTTTTGCATAAATTTACACATATGACTAAAATAAAATTGTTTGCCTTCTTAAGGAGGAAAGGGGGAACAGAGAGAGAAAAATTGGATCTCAAAATTTAGAAAAATATTACAATGTTTTACCTATAATTGGGAAATATTAAAATAAATAAATAAAAAATATATTTTAAAAAGTAAGACCATAGGAAGAAAAGGGGAGTATGTGGTAAGCAAACACTGTCCAAACAGCCCAATAATTGCAGAGTGATCTTTTAAAGCTGCTAAAATTATATGTGTGTGTGACAGCTTGCAAACCATGAAATAAAAGTAAGGTTAAAGTGATGGCCAAAACTAAACTTCTTCATTTTATAAAAATGAACCCTCTTCTGAACCATTAATGTATTCTTGCCAACATAATCCTCTTTCCTAAAGCCATAAACTTTGCACAAAAATAAACTTTGCCTAGGCAATATCCACTAAGCCAAAGACACATTTTGTGAAAACTTAATATTATATAACTGAAGTAGTAATTGATCATTATATCTGTCTTATTAACATTTCCATCAAGTGAACTTTTTCACTGGATTATTTGCTGTAGAATTACATGATAAAGTAATCCATTGGAATCAGGACTGGTCTGATGACTAGGCCAAAAATAGAGTATAGCTGTTAATGGTTAACTGTCAACACGGCAGAAGGAGATTTCCAATGAAGAATTTGAGATAGACCTATGATTTTTTATTTTAGTTATGTCTCACTCTTTGTAACCCCATTTGGAGTTTTCTTGGCAAGTGATTTGCCATTTCCTTCCCCAGCTAATTTTACAAATGAGGAAACTGAGGCAAACAGAGTTAAGTGACTTGCCCAGGGTTACACAGCTAGGGAATGTCTGAGGCCAGATTTGAACTTAGTCCTCCTGACTCTAGGTCTGGCACTCTATCCACTTAGCTTCCCTAAAGGTGCATATATGTATTACAAAATAAATAAATAACTTCACAGTAACAGGATTCAGGAGGCATATGCAAATAGCAAGTTGCCTGAAAAAATATCTATAAGCTTTGCTGGAGTGGAATACAGACTTCATGTAGTGTGAAATGGCAGTCAAAAGCAAATGCAATTGACAATGTTACTTCCAGGAAAAAATGGATGCCCACCCTACCCTTGTCAGGCCTTTAAAGTACTTTGTTCACATCCAGAAACTATAGTTTAAGAAGGATTGACAAATTAAGGAGCTTATAGAGAAGAATACATGCAGAAAGGAAAAGGGTCTTGAGTCTGTGTCATACCAGGAACATTTGAAAGGACCAAGGATGTTTGACATGGAGGAAAAAAAAGAGGGTGATATGATTACTGTTCTCAAATACTTGTAGGACTTTCATACTTAAGAGGGAATAAATTAGTTCTGTTTATTCTCAGACCAGCAAAAAAGGACCAGGTGAGAGGTGGAAAGAGGCAGATTTGTATTTAATGCAAGGGGAAAATATCTTCACAATTAGCACCATTCAAAAGTGGAATAGACTGTCCTAAGAGGCAGTGACTTTCCTCTCCTTGGAGTTCTTTAGTCAAGGTTGAGTGACCACTTATATTGTGACCAAATGAGTTATGTTATAGTCTTCTTTCAAACTCTAACATAATATGATGCTAAGATATAGAAATTAGTTGATAAATATTCACAAACTAAAGAATAATCCCAATATCATTTACCTGAATTATAGAATTTGCCTGAATTATTACCAAAATATTTTCCTTCACTATAGATTAAAATCATGGACATTTCCCAAATACTTAGAAACACACATAAAATTATAACAGAGTTCATTATATTAAACACAACTCTCCCTCTATATATATGTATATGCATATGCATATGCATATACATATATATAGAGGGAGGGGGTATGTGTGTATAAAATCAAATGCCTACTATGTGTGCCACTATATTAGGTGCTAGGGATACAAATAAGAAAAAGAAATACAATCCCTTCCCTCAAGGATCTTGTAATTTAGTGGAAACAGACAACACTCTAAAGGAAGCCCAGGGAGAGAGGATAGAAGGTACCAGGAATGGAGTCATGATGATAGTAGAATGAAATTCACGGAGTACAGCCCTGCAAAATAAGAGTTGTGTGGGCTTCTGACATTGTTTAAATGGACACTTTGGGAGGAGTATTTTGCTCCACCTTCCAGCCCTCCAATCAGATGCTGTTATTCTGGAAAAAGCATCTTAATCACTCTGTGCCTCAGTTTACCTCCTGTAAAAGGAAAATAATATTAACTACTCATACTAATCTCATAGGAGTATTATGAAATTCAAAGGAGATAGTAGGTATAAAAGACTATATAAACAATAGCTACTATTCTATCATAAAGGTTACCAACTTTGATATTCTGGAAACTTTAATTATGGCAAGTTAGATGATTCTAACTTCCTATAACTGAGTAACATTCAAAAATTTTGAAGATTGATTTACTTTATTTTTCTCATCAAATAATTAGTAATGGTACAATGTTGATTAAGTAAGAGGAAGTGAAAAGATGGGCTGTTCAGTTGCCTTGGTTTGGATTAGGTGCTTTATTGGAACATGTGAATGCTATACCATGTCACCAAAAATAAAAAAAGTTTCTAAGAGTTTGACAGATCATCAGAATATAATCTATATCAGACATCATGTAAATATCACAAAGGCATCTACAGATAAAATTTTACATAGAACCGCCACGACATGACAAAGAGATATTGATGACACATGACATATAAATTTGGCCACATTCATTCACTCTCCAATAAATATTTCCAATAAAAACTTTCCACTATGCTTTATAAACCCAAAGACCCCCAGCTTCTAGGATAAGTACTCACTATTTGACAAAAACTGCTGGGAAAATTGGGAACTAGTGTGGAAGAAATTAGGGCTTGACCCACACCTAACACCATATACCAAGATAAGATCTAAATAGGTTCATGATTTGGATATAAAAAGTGATATTATAAGTAAATTAGAGGAACATAATATAGTTTACCTCTGAGAACTGTGGAGAAGGAATAAATTTGTATCCAAACAAGAACTGGAACTCTTAATTGAACATCAGATAGATAATTTTGACTATATTAAGTTAAAAAGCTTTTGTACAAACAAAACTAATACAGACATGATTAGGAGGGAAACAAACTGGGAAATCATCTTTACATTTAAAGGTTCTGATAAAGACCTCATTTCTAAATTATATAGAGAATTGTCTCATCTTTATAAGAATTCAAGCCATTCTCCAATTGATAAGTAGTCAAAGGATATGAACAATTTTCAGATGATGAAATTAAAACTATTTCTAGTCATATGAAAAGGTGCTCCAAATCACTATTGAGCAGAGAAATGCAAATTAAGACAACTCTGAGGTTGTCTTACTACTACACACCTATCAGATTGGCTAAAATGACAGGAAAAGATAATGACGAATGTTGGAGGGGATGTGGGAAAGCTGGGACACTGATACATTGTTGGTGGAACTGTGAATATACCCAACCATTCTGGAGGGCAATTTGGAACTATTGCTCAAAAAGTTATCAAACTGTGCATATCCTTTGACCCAGCAGCATTTCTATTGGGCTTATATCCCAAAGAAATCATAAAGGAAGGAAAGGGCCCCACATGTGCAAGAATGTTTGTGGCAGCCCTTTTTGTAGTGGCTAGAAACTGGAAACTGAATGGATGCCCATCAATTGGAGAATGGGTGAATAAATTATGGTATATGAATGTCATGGAATATTATTGTTCTATAAGAAACGATCAGCAGGATGATTTCAGAGAGGCTTGGAAAGACTTGTGTGAACTAATGCTGAGTGAAATGAGCAGAACCAGGAGATCATTATACACAGCAACAACAATACTATATGATGATCGATTCTGTTGGACATGGCTCTCTTCAACAATGAAATGTTTCAAACCAGTTCCAATTGTTCATTGAAGAAAGCCATATACACCCAGAGAGAGGGATATGAAATGTGGACCACAACATAACATTTTCATGTTCTCTTGATGTTTGCTTGCATTGTGTTTCCTTTCTCTGATTTTTTTTCTTGTAAATACGATTTTTCTTGCACTACAATGATTTGTGGAAATATGTATACATATATTCGACTTGTCAAGTATTTTAACATAATTAATATGTAGTGGATATCCTGCCATCTAGGGGAGGGGTGGGGAGTAGGAGGGAAAAATTTGTAACAGAAAGCTTTGTAAGGGTTAATGTTGAAGAATTACCCATACATATGTTTTTCAAATAATAAATTTTAATAATAAAAAAAATTAAAAAAACTTTCCACTAAATATAGTTGACTTGAAATTCCTCAGCAATAAAAAGTTAATATTTAAGTTGTTAGGAAGATAGTACAACATTCTAGTAGGGCAATGTCCCATAAACCCTGCCATTTTAGCAAATTTCTTGGAGTAGACTGTGGAGGGAAAATCATATTTCATTCAGGGATAGTTATGTTTGTGCCTAATTAAATTTGGGGATGGGATACTTTATTATGTGAAGTCCTTTTCTAGAATAGAGAATCTTAGGGCCTGATTCAAATTCCAGTAAATGTATTGACAGACCTAAGGTTCAATTCTACTATAAAATTCTGCTGGGCTAAACAATGGAAAGTGAAGAATGTGCCCACAATTAAAGCTTGGTATCATGAGATATGGAAGGTGATAATACAAAACCAAGTGTCTTAGTAGACTATAGTCCATTTGTACTCTACTAGGCATTTCTTAGAATGTTGGATGACCTTTGAAACTTTCACTCAAGAGAATAAAAATATAGGGCCAAAAGTTTTAATTATGATCATTAACCTTGTAAACATATCAAAGTGGGCCATAAATCAATCAGGTAATGTAGAAAATAAAATTAAGTGTAAATATTATCTTCAATACATTATGCTATATAATAGCTGCTGAATTCCTGTATCACGTAAAGCAATCTTTTAACATAGAAAATTACAAATTAGGGTGCAGCTAGGTGGTACAATGGATATAATACCAGCCCTGAAATCAGGAGGACCTGAGTTCAAATGTGACCTCAGACACTTAATACTTCCTAGCTGTGTGACCGTGGGCAAATCACTTAACCCCAATTGCCTTAGCAATAAATAAATAAATAAATACAAATTATAATTAAAAAATTATAGACCTTTGTAGGTACTTTAAAAAGAAGCAATCTAATTTCATAACTCTGACAATTTGTTTGTTGTTCAAAGGGCAAGTAAATGTACTAGTTTCAGTTTAAAAAGGGAGGGGGCTGTTCAATAAGAAAGTACATCCATGAAAGTTCTGCCCCTTAATAACTAAAGTTTCAAGGTATAAAGCTTGATCTTAAAAAAAAAAAAAAAAAACAAACAAACAAACAAACAAACAAAAAAACTCCTGTCCAAATTAGAATAGCAAAAGTCATCTACAAAAGAATTCAATAAGCTACTGCACATTTTACAAATTTTACAAATCTAAATCCCCAAAGGACTAATATGCTAGGAATGTTAACAACCAAAAGGGCACAACCAACAAAAGTTAAATAATTCAAGTCTTAAATTGTAGCCAATGCCAAATAGGTAACCATTTGACTTATTTCAAAGAATTAGACAAAAATGGGTGCAATCCTGCCTTCTCCAAACAATGTAACCTGTTCTTCAGTATTTTCCCCACCTTCTCTCCTTCCCCTATGAAGCTCCCTGGAATTCTGACAATGGAACCTGTGCTGTTAAATGAGCTTTCTCTGAATCTTGCCATCATTCAAATCACTTCGTGAACATCTCCAAGCCATGCTGTCATGAGTAGGCCTATTTCCAATCCACTTTCCAATTCTCCTTTGTTTTCTTCAATTAGAATGAAGCTCCTTGGTGCCAGGGTCTATCATATCACTCAGGAGGCCCTGAGACATGGTAACAATAAATAAATATGGATATATTCATTATTTTCCTCTTTCTCTTTTCTTCCATCTCTCTGTCTCCTTCCCTCTTTGGTTCTCTCACTCTGTCTCTATCTCTGTGTCTCTCTCTGTCTTCCCACTTCCCAAGGAACCTACTCCTCATTTTTTATCTGAGAAAGACAGGCACATTGTTTGTCATCAAGATACTTTAATATTGCATCAAAGGCACTATTATTAAGTAATTATTAAATTATCTACCGTTTGCCTGGCCTTGCTCCTAAATGTCACGAGGAAAAGCTTTCATCCACCCATAAACATACATACACACACACACACATAATCAGAAACTATCATTGCTCTCTTTTTCTTTCTGAGAAAATTCTGTCTAAATGGTTTAGGTAAGTGGTTGCTGGATAAATGAAAAAAAATATTCTTGCTCTTGGTATCCCATTTGGGAAATGTTTTAACGATTGTACTCTAGAAATAAAGGAAAAATCATTGACATTAACTACAAATATTCGTGCAGTGTTTCTTCAGGACCATTACTGATACTGATATAAAATTTTGTGCTTCAACTTAATTCTGTAATTTTTGTTTATGACTTGGTAAATGGCTGATCCAACTGAGAGGTTTTAAAAACAGAAATAAGGATTTTTAAATAACTGTTATACACAAAAGCCCCTTTACAGCAATAAAATTTTGTTTAAATGACAAATTGTGGGAAAATTGTTTTGAAAATTATATGACAGGACATAAAACCTTGATATATACTGATTTTCTCACAGTTAGACTATTTCTGCCATCTCTGTAGAAATTTCAAGTACTTTTGTAGACTGATTTGAATCCAAGCAGCAGTTGATTTTATTTTCAGAAGTGTAGATATTCTGTAATAATCCTATTAGGTGCTAATTCCAGGTGCCATAAGTGGTGTTTTGATGCCGTGTTTGAATGTCAAAAAAGAAACTGGAATTTTCTGTACATAGATACCATATTACATAAAGAAAATTCCTGGCTTTTGATATCTACATTAATTCTATTATTTTAGGATCATAGATTTATAATTAGAAGAAGAAAACCTCTCAGTCATAAAGTCCAACTTCATATTATTGGAACAAAAATATCACCAAACTGATGTATTGTATAAACTTCATTTTAAAATCTAAAAGAAAACACATTAGCTTTGAGAAAAACAGAAAGTATAGTTGCAGTAAGCCCTACGGAGACAGAAACTAGGTTTCTGCTACATTCTAGACAATCTATTTGTCTCCCTGATACACAACATTCCATCTCTTGCCTCGATGGCTTTGCTTAGACTTGAAATGCTTTTTTCTCTCCTCTACTTAATTGAATCCCTATATGATTTAATTTACTATGAATGCCACCTCCTGCAATAACATTTTCCTGATGATCTCTCTCCCTCAGATGTTAGTGTATGTCCTTCCCTCCAACCTAACTTTGTATGTACTCCATAGCAATTTTTGTTTATACTAATCAGGATACATGGAGTTTTCCCAGAGTAGAAGATAAGGTCCTTGAGAAAAATGAATGTTCCACTTTTATCTTTTTATTCTGAATGCCTACTATAGGCCTGGAGTGTATTAGGTACAAATTAAATGCTGGTACATTTTAGTTAAATTAAATCGAAGTTTTTCATCCCCCACATGCTAGGTTCTCCAATTATTACTAATTGAAAGAAGAAAAGTGAAAGTTTATATGTATATGAAGAGGACACCTTTTTATTAGAAAGGAATTTTTTATTAATTCAAGTTTAGCTGTTGACCTTTTTCAAAAACACCAAATATCTTTAGTGAGTATAAAGAAATAGGCATGTCAAATTCAAGTGTAAATCTATCTTATTTGATGACTGTAAAGAAATAAAAGGACTACTGTGTGCAAAAACATAGCATCTCTTTTCATAGTGTCAAGGAACACTATGTGTGACACATAGTGTCAAGTCCGCATTGAGTGGATACCCATTAATTGGGGAATAGCTGAATAAGTTATAATACATGAATTTATTGGAATATTATTGTTCTATAAGAAATGATGAGTAGGCTGATTTCATAAAAGCCAGGAAAAACTTATATGAACAGATGCTGAGTGAAGTGAGCAGAATCAAGAGAATATTTTAGTAACACAGTAATAACAAGATTATGAAATGATCAATTGTGATGGACTTGGCTCTTCTCAACAATGCAATGATTCAAGGCAATTCCAATAGACTTGTGATGGAAAGTGCCATTGGCATCCAGAAAGAGAATTATGGAGATTGAAAATGGATTCATTTTCTTTTTTTTTCCTTTCTTGTGGTTTTTGGTTTTTTTTTTGTTTTTTTTTTTTTTGGTCTGATTTTTCTTGCACAACATGGTAACTATAGAAATATGTTTACAATAATTGCACATATTTAACCTGTATCAGATTACTTGCTCTCTTGGAGAGGAAGGAGGTAAGAGGAAGGCATACAAAGTTTTACAAAAATGAATGTTGAAAACTACTTTTACCTGTATTTGGAAAAATAAAATGCTATTTTTTAAAAAAGAAAGAACAATTGACTTACAATTAGGAGAACTAAACTTTCTAGGTCCGGCTTTGCCACTGAAGCTATATGCATAATCTCTAAGACATTTGTGATTTTGTTATTATTATTTTTCTGTAGTTTTTGTCATGTCCAACTCTTCATGACCCCATTTGGGCTTTCTTGGCAAAAATCTTGAGTGTTTGCCATTGGCTTTTCTAGCTCATTTTACATATGAGGAAACTGTTTGCTTCAGCTAGGCCAGATTTGAATTAATCAAGAGTAGTATTCCTAACTTCAGGCCTAACACTTTCCATTATACCACCCAACTGCCTACAAGGCATATAGCTGTCTCTTAATAAATGTTTACTGACTGACTATTGTTGGAGGGAATATTTATGTCATGGAAGTCTTGCTAAAAGATATCCAAGGAAGGTGAAGAAAATACTTCCTAAGGCCTTTCCATTTGGGGTATCTCTAATTGTTAAGGAAAAAGATATTTATCATAATAGTATTTTTTTTCTTTTCTAATTTCCACCCAATGTTATTCATTTTGCTTTTCAAAGGCAAGCATAACAATTGTAATCTCCTTTTGGATAGTTTAGTATTGGAATTAATTGTTCTTTAAACATTTGATAGAATTCACTTGTGAATCCATCTGGCCCTGGAAATACTTTCTTAGGGAGTTCATTAATGACTTGTTCAATTTCTTCTTCTAAAATGGGGCTATTTAAGTATTTTATTTCCTCTTTTGTTAACCTGGGCAATTTGTATTTTTGTAAATATTCACCCATTTAGGTTGGATTGTCAGACTTGCCATAGAATTGGAGAAAATAGCTCCTACTTATTGTTTCGAATCCTTTTTCACTGATGGCAAGTTCCCTCATTTCATTTTTGATGCTGGTGATTTGGTTTTCTTTTTTCTTTTTTCTGATCAAATTTACCAAAGGTTTATCTATTTTGTTAGTTTTTTCATAAAACCAACGCAGCTTTATTTATTATTCAATAGTTTTCTTAGTTTCTATTTTATTAATTTCCCCTTTGAGTTTCAAAATTTCTCATTTGGTATTTAATTGGGGAAGTTAACTTGTTCTTTTTCTAGCTCTTTTTAATTGCATGACTAATTAATTGATTTTTTTTCTCTATTTCATTTATGTAGCTATTTAGAGATATAAAATTTTCCCTGAGAATTGCTTTGGCCGCATCCCATAGGTTTTGGTATATTGTCTCATTGTTGTCAATTTCTTGGATAAAATGATGGATTATTTCTGTGATTTATTGTTTGACCCACTCATTCTTTAGAATTAGATTATTTTTCAATTGGGTTTTATTCTATCTTTCACTGCCCCTTTTTTGAAGAATTTTTATTGCATTTCTGTCTGAAAAGGAAGCATTTACTATTTCTGCCTTTCTGCATTTGATTGTGAGGTTTTTATACCCTAATATATGGTCAGTTTTTGTGTAGGTGCCATGTACTGCCATGAAAAACATGCATTCCTTTCTGCCCTTATTCAGTTTTCTCCAGAGATCTATAATATCTAGGTCTTCTAAGATCATATTAAGTCCTTAATTTCTTTCTTATTTATTTTGTGATTTGTCTGATTCTGAGAGGGGAAAATTGAGGTACCCCTCCAGAATAGTTTTGCTATTTCTTCCTGTAACTGGCTTAAAATCTTCTCTAGGGTATTTGCCTGCTCTACTACTTGGAGCATATACATTTAGTATCATTACTACTTCATTATTTACCATACCCTTTATCAAGGTGTACTTTCCCTCCTGATCTCTTTTAAGATCCATTTTTACTTTTGTTTTATCTGAGATCAGAATTGCTACCACTGCTTTTTTTGCTTCAGGTGAAGCATAAGAAATTATGTTCCAGCCTTTTACTCTGTATGTCTTTCTGTGTCAAATGAGTTTCTTGTAAACAACATTTTGTAGGATTCTGTTTTTTAATCCACTTTGCTATTCATTTCCATTTTATGGGAAAGTTCATTCACATTCAGTTATGATTACCAACTCTGTATTTCTCTCCATCCTATTTTCTCCTCTGTATATAGTTTTGTTTTCTCTTTCTACCCTATTCTTAGTCCTGTGTTTTTTTATCCACCCTACCCACTCCCTTATCTCCTATCACCCTCCCCTTCTCTTAGTAATGTTTTTTAACCTACTCCACCAACTACTTAATCTTCTACTATCCCTTCTCTCCTTTTCTTACCTTTCCCTAGTATTTCTTTCTTTTTTATTAATACTTTTTATTTGCAAAACATATGTATGGGTAATTCCTAAATATTAACCCTTACAAAGCTTTCTGTTACAAATTTTTCCCCCCTACTCCCCACCCCTCCCCTAAATGGCAGGATATCCACTACATGATAATTATGTTAGAATACTTAAGAAATCGAATATATGTATAGTTATTGCCACATAACATTTTTT
>JAJPUD010006292.1:72977-87335 GCA_023553655.1 Myrmecobius fasciatus | reverse complement strand
TATATATATATATATATATATATATATATATATCTTGCACTTGATCCCATTACATATATCAGGTTCTGTTTGTTTCTTCCTAATCTTTCTTAATCTATCTATACTTTAGGAGAAAAAGGACAAGGGTAAGTACATCAGCTTTGGAGTTGGACATTAATTCTGGTTATTTTAACTGCCTTTGTAATTTTGAGCAAGTTATTGCTCTAGCCTAAGGATCACTTTCTTTTTTTGTAATGATTTGAGGTTGGATTCAATTTTTCCAAGATTCTTCAAAGATCTAGCTATTTATTAAATATGGTACACAAAGCATCTCGGGTGACAGTCGCACATCTAGAAAATAACAGAACTAAAACATGAACTAATGTCATAAGACACTAAGTCCAGTATTCTTTTTACTTTTCACTTTTTTTTTTTTTTTGCTTTTTTGCTGAGGCAATTGAGATTAAGTGACTTGCCCAGGGTCACACAGCTAGGGAATGTTAAGTGTCTGAGACCAGATTTGAACTTAGGTTCTCCTGACTTCAGGGCTGGTGCTCTATCCACTGTGCTACCTAGTTGCCCCTACTTTTCAGTTTTACTTAGTTATTTATTTAAAGAAGAAAGTAAGTTCCCTTTCCTTTTTTTTTTTTTTTTTTTTTTTTTTTGCTTTTGGGTCCCTAGGATTTGTCACAGTCCCGCAAAACTAATTGTCTTTCCCCTTTGCAATACTCTTCTCTCCCAAATTTCCCTATCACTTTCAAAATTACCTCCATCTTTCCAGTCACTCAGGCTTTCAAACTCAGTGTTTTCCTCTCTTCCCTCTTAGGTTATTCTCCATATTCAATCCATTGCCACATCTTGTCATTTTTTCCCTCCACATCTATCCTTATTTCTATTCCACATATGTCTCCTTATTTCTATTTGCCTAATTATAACCCTAGTTCAGGCCCTCATAACCTCTTACCCAGATTATCAATAGCCTTTTAACTGTTAATCCAGTTTTAATTTTAATTTAATTAAAAGTCTGATTATGTCACTCCCATGTTTGATGAGCTCAAGTGCCTTCCTATTTATTTCACCATCAGATATAAAGTCTTCTATTTGACATTTAAAGTTTTTCATGACGTGGATTCTTTCTTTCTCACGTTACTCCCCTCCACAAATCCTATGACCAATTTCATTGACATACTGGCAGTTCCTCAAACATAATACTCCACGACCTTTCTTTTTTGTACTCAGTGTACTGCATATCTGGAATGTTCTTTCCCTTCCCTTTTGCCATTTTATAGTCCCTACCTTCCTTCACATTTCAACTCTGATGCTACCTTTCTCCACTGATCTTTTCCCTTTCCTTAACTACTAAAGTTAATCCCCTTTCAAACTGCCTTCCTGAATCCCTTTACAACAGCTATTTGTTTAGTAATTTGCATATTTTCTACCCCATTAAAAATGAATGCTCCTTGATGGAAGGAACTGTTTTTGTCTTTCTTTTTTATTCTCAGTGCTTACCACCATGATTGTCATATAGCATAAATTCATTAATTTTGCATTACAAAATTTTACTCAGTTTAACTTTGTCTAAAAGAATAAAAGGCTTTCAGCAGGAAGGATTCACTAGCCAACTATGTGGTCAATATTTGTGCATGCACTTGGGCATGCATGTCTACATATACATACAGTCATACACACACACACACACACACACAAACACTTTGCTTTTCATATTAAAATGAATTAAATATTCTTTAGAACATAGAGATAGTCATCACAGCTGTTTTCTCCCCTGTATTAAATCCTTATAATGATACACTTGAAACATTGGCCCACTGTTTAAATAGTCCCACATTTTCTCTGCCCACTTTTTCTTTCTAGCACCACTAACCAGCAGCAGCAATATGAAATAACACCAATGTGGAAACCATAGTAGCTACTGGCATGGCATTCATAACATTAATTCCTCTGTACATCATAAATCATTACAAAGGAAGCCACAAGCCTCTGAACTGTTTAGCATAGCAAATAATATTCCTAATGTGTATTTGCCCATCTTGACCCAAACTATTGCTTCAAGCCAAAAAATTGAAAAGTAATCATTTCCTTGGTAACTAAAACTCACACAATCTTTTAAAAATACCATCTGATACAAAAAAGGCAAACCCAACCTTTTTGTTTATTTGTTTGCTTTTTTTATTATAATACAAGCTCTTTGAAATCAAGAATTATTTTACTTTTGTCTATGTATTTCCAGTGATTAGTATAGTGCCTGTCACATAATTGCTTGGTAAATGAGTGACCCTTTATAACTGACCCTTTTCTACCACCTATTTGGAGAACTTGTGATGTAATATTTAGAATAAATAAATGGTTATTGTTGTTGTTTAATCATTTCAATCATGTCCAACTCTTCCTGTGTAATTCTTCATCATCCCTTTTGGAGGGGTTTCTTGGCAAAGATATGGTTTGCCATTTTCTTCTCCATCTTATTTTATAGATGAGAAAATTAAGAAAAAAACAGGTTTAAGTGACTTGCCTAGGGTCACACAGCTAGGGAGTGTCTAAGGCCAAATTTAAACTCTGGGCTTCCTGACTTTAGGCTCAGCACTTTATTCACTGTGCCAATTAGCTGCCCTTAA
Organism: Myrmecobius fasciatus; assembly: GCA_023553655.1. Lineage (NCBI taxonomy): Eukaryota > Metazoa > Chordata > Mammalia > Dasyuromorphia > Myrmecobiidae > Myrmecobius > Myrmecobius fasciatus. Next base: position 84,723 of record JAJPUD010006292.1, on the reverse strand, counting down.
AATAATTGGGTTTTAGAAACATTTGAATTAAGTTCTGCCTTTCACTAAAAGTTAATTATAAAATTAGAATGGAATATAACTTTAGAGGTCACATAGATCTATCCCTTGATTTTGTAGATAAGGAAACTGAGTCTCAGAGAGGTTAAGCAATTTGTTAAATCTTACTTTGAGATTCTGACTACAAATCTATTATTCTTCCCACCACACCAGAGTGACTCTACTTTACAGTACCTTATTGCTCTTCCTTTAAGAGTTATGAAACAATGATCATGTCACTTAAGGTATCCAGGCTTAGTTTCTTCTTTTGTAAACTAGAGATATGGTTGTATCTTCACAGATTATATATATACATATATATTTAGTTAGTATTTTATAACGATATATTTAGTTAGCATTTTATGGCAAGAAGTAGTCAATTATATCATTAATACTATTGCAAAACATATCAGTTATTATTACAATTATTGTTCAATTATAAAACATGTCAATTACATCCTTATTACTATTACTATATAATTGCAAATGTGTCAACTATTCATTATTGCTATTACTGTATAATTGTAAAAGAAATTTTAAATGGGATCTAATTTATCATCTTTATTATTACTATACAAAGCATTTTCAACTGCATGCTTTATTTTACCATCTAAAAAAGATACATAGTATAGTTCATTCCCTTCATTTTAGCTCTTTAAATATCTAATGTATATAGATATAATATATCTAATGGATATAAAAAGCTACACAGGGTATCAAGACTTTGAAAGCATTGTAGAGTTTCCAGAAAGTGAGAAGATGTTTGCTTTGCTATGCAATCAATAACTGTTATCTAAAGCACACTCTCTCTCAAAAACTCATCTTTTCAAATAACCTTGCTAGGTCACAGCCAGTGTTGAGTAACTTAGGTTGACACCTCCCTGTAAGATTCAACACTAAAGAGATCCATTTTTAATAGCAATTTCTTTTTTTAGTTCTAAACAGAGGAAGTTAATGGTATAATATCACTGTCTGATACCAATAGACTATTACTTAGGCTATTCCATTACATGATCATAGGAATCACAGATTTAAAAGAGTAAAGGACCTTAGTAGTCAATCAATCTATAAAGAAATATTTATTAAGCACTTCCCATTGGCAGACATTGATATACTTTGGGGATACAAATAAAAAGGATGAGATAACCTATACTCTCGGGAAATAAAGAAATGGTTATCCATGGACCATGGTTTTACTCCTTTTGAGACTAATGAGAGGTTCTATAGGCAGGAGAAGTTTTACCTGACTTTATAGTTTAAAGTTGTCATTTAATTTTATTTTTAAAATTGCCAAAAAGCTGAACAAAAATGAAAACTTCTATATCCAAAGGAAAATAGAAAAAGGATATATATGAAACTGTAAATCACTATTATTTGTAGACTATTTTTCTTTAAAAGAATATCATAAATTCAACATGGCAAAGTTACATCAACAAGTCTTTAAAACTAGCTATCTTTTAGGGAGATTTTCCTAGAGTTTTATCATACACAATTTTCCTTTCTACATTACAAGGTTAGATGCCCAGCAATCCACAATCTGAAAAATCTGAGTAAAAATTTTGGCCCTCCCTTTGTATTGCATAAGTCTGAATTATTATGGTATTAAAAGATAAAATATGTTAATATTTTACAATACTATACATTTATTTTATGGATTTCTGAGTTTCTCAATTTTTTGTGTCTTTTGTTAGCCTTCATGTGTTTTCAATAGCTTCTATAAAATTTCCATTTAATTTCTTAGGCTGACCTGCAATATCTTGAATCTGTGATGGGAAAAGTCACAATGTGGAAGACATTATTATAGTTCATATTAGACTTTAATGATTTCTGACCTTTTCCCATTATACTAAAAAACTTGAGGATATCCTTTTATTTCTAACCACTCTTACTCCCACATATCTGTCATCATACCACTATCCTAAGTCAAATAAATATTCCATAAAGAACATCTTAAATTTGGAACTAAAAAGATGTTAGAGATCATCTAAGCTAATGTCTTAATTTTATACATAAGGAAAGTGAGGCTCAAATATATTATACTATGTGTGCATTACATTATTTTATTAAACCATAGTGTAATTTTATTTATGGAGAAGAGAATGGTAAATCACTCCAGGATCTTTAGTAAGAAACCCTCCAATAAGGAGATGTGGGAAGGGTGGGACACTGATGCATTGTTGGTGGAGCTGTGAACGGATCCAGCCATTCTGGAGAGCAATTTGGAGCTATGCTCAAAAAAGTTATCAAACTGTGCATACCCTTTCATCCTGCAGCATTTCTATTGGGCTTATATCCCAAAGAAATCATAAAGGAAGGAAAGGGCCTCACATGTGCAAGAATGTTTGTAGCAGCCCTTTTTGTAGTGGCTAGAAACTGAAAATTGAATAGATGCCCTTCAATTGGAGAATGGCTGAATAAATTATGGTATATGAATATTATGGAATATTATTGTTCTGTAAGAAACGACCAGCAGGATGATTTCAGAGAGGCCTGGAGAGACTTACATTAACTGATGCTGAGTGAAATGAGCAGAACCAGGAGATCATTATATACGGCAACAACAATACTATATGACGATCAATTTTGATGGACATGGCTCTCTTCAACAATGAAATGTTTCAAACCACTTCCAATTGTTCACTGAAGGAATCCATATACTCCCAGAGAGAGGGATGTGAAATGTGGATCACAACATAACATTCTCATACTCTCAACTGATGTTTGCTTACATTGTGTTTCCTTTATCTGATATGTCTTTCATGTAGATATGATTTTTCTTGCACAACAATAAGTGCGGAAATGTGTATACATATATTCGATCTGTCAAGTATTTTAACATAATTAACATGTAGTGGATATCCTGCCATCTAGGGGAGGGGTGGGGAGTTGGGGAGAAAAATTTGTAACAGAAAGATATGTACAGGTTAATGTTGAAGAATTACCCATACATATGTTTTGCAAATAAAATAAAATTAAAAAAAAAGAACCCCTCCAATAGATTCTCAAAAAGTGAAGACTGAAACAAAAAAACTAATGCAACATGTTGTTATATGATATTACAATTCCTTTTTTTCTTAGCTGAATTCTTGCTGTCACAAAATTGATGAATGTAGGTAAATTTGCCTAATTTGTGTATTTACTCTCTAGTCCATGTTTTGATTTTGAGGCTAAAGCTAAGGGTAAAAGTAAGAAGCAGATTTGTTTCAAAAGCTTTACATAGCTATTATTCTTCCCTTGCCCTTGTTACAAAATATTTGCCTTGAGTCCCACTCTTCATCAGTGATTCCCTTAAGCATGTCTAAGTCTCTATAAATTCTGGAGTATGATAATACAACATCCTATGTTATATGTCTGAAGAGTAGTAGTTCAAGTGTAACTTCAAGTTTACTAGTAGTAAACAGTTGAATATTACAAGCTGTAAAAATTATGTTTTTTTTTCTTACCACCCTCAGTTCTAAAGATTAATTAAAATTTATTATACTTAAAATTTCAAAACTTTATTTTTTTCCCACTGGAACACTTGTAAATTTCTATGATAAAAGTCAAACAAAAGGGTCTCCTTTTAAATACTGTCCACTATAGATATGGCTATCTTTACTTTGCCAATTAAAAAAAAAAAGTCAAAGAAAGGTAAGGGTGGATCAAACCATTAAAACATACTGAGGTTTACTTCTTAATTGTGAAATAATGTTTTGTTTAATAGGTATAAATTTATATAACTTTATTTTATAACTCAGTCTTTATGGAACCCCTACAGTTTAGTTGAGAAAGTATTCTTGAGGACAGACATGATATTTTGAGTCTATGTATATATCCCCAGTGCTTCACATAGGCATTCAATGAATGTCAATAAATCAATAAGTATTTACTAAGCTCCTAAACAGGCAAGGTGCTGTACTAAATTCTGGCCATAAAAAGACAAAAGACAGTTATAGTTCTCACAAAGCCTACAATGTAATGTTTGTTATGAAATGGATAATTTGTGACGTTTTATAGCTAGGATAATGTTTTTAAATAGACTTTGGTCTCAAAATATAAATGTTACAAAATTAAAAATATTTTGTCAAATTTTTTGAACTGTTGCAGCTCAGAAAGTATTTTTTACAACTACATGTTTTTATAGGAAATAGATAACCTCTGATATTATCTAGAGTTTAGATAATTATAAAGTACTTCTGTTGTCTAATTTTTTTTTTGCTCCATTGTTGCTTTTAAAGTTAAAGACAAAAAAGTCTTGGCTAATCATTAATGCCATGTCACACAGGAAAACAACACAGCATGATACAAAGGAAAGAACATGGACTCTAGAACCAGAGTGCAAATTTTGCCTTTTATGTTAGCTGTATGATCTCAAGTAAATCATTAATTTTCTAGGGGCTTCAGGAACTTGGACCAGACTCTAGAACTTCACTGGGATTATTTTCTCTTTGGAAAAAAAAAGTTAACCTAAATGATCTCTGCAGTATCTTCTAATTTTAATCTGTGATCTATTGAGTCAAATATTTGACTACTATCCAGGGATGATGATTTTTACCAGGACTACTCCACCATGAATATTTTCCCCCCAAGACCCTTCTTGTATTATACAATAAAAAACTTGGCTAATCTCAGGGGATAAAATAATAATAATAATAATAATAATAATAATAATAATAATAATAATAATAATAATAATAAAAATCACTCAAGCTTCCTGATTTGCTTTCCTTTATGAAAACAAAACAAAATGCAACACATCATTTTGTTTAAGTAGAAGCCAAGCGAGCATGATAGGAAAAAATGAAAGAAAGAAATAGAAAGAGGGGAAAAAATAGTTATTAGAAAAGCTTAGAAAGAACAGAACAGCCTGACAATGGGGAGACACAAGAGCTCCTCCTGGTGGACACAAAATTCTTGGAATGTGGCCATAGGCATGGAATTCAGCATTGAACTCTCAGTGTAGTTCTTTACAATATAGAACATAAAGTTATATATTGCCTCTAAATCTTTAGACACAGAGAAATAGTTGTAAGTCTTCTTTCTCAAAAAGAAAGGAAAGAAAAAGAGATTTTCTGCATCTTCTAAAGTCATGTATGAAAGCTTACATAAAGCATTTAAAGTTGTACCACTGCAATTTGAAAAAAAAATGCTGTGGTGTTAAAATAAATTACTTCAATATTAGGCAAATTTCAACCCAGATATTGCCAAAGGGTCCTAAACAATGATATGAAAAAAATATAGTGGAATTTATAGTTAGGAAACAAGCAGTTAAGCACAAAATAGATATTTCAACATGACTCACAATCCAACAATTTTCACAAATTTAATTTCAGGCTATGAAGAAGGAGCAATTAAAGACCAGGTTTAGAATTTGTTACGTTTCTGTGTAACAGGAGAAGATGATGACCATAGCAATCCTGCTGCTGAGCTTTTTGAATGACCAAAGACATTATTTTATAGGGCAAGATAGAAACCATCTTCTGCTTCAGATGGACATTAACATTTTTTTTCAATTTTTGTTTCATTTTAATTTCTTTAGAACAGTGAGTGAGATTTATATAGTGGCTATTGGATATAGAGGAAACCATTCCTGTTAGTCATTGTTTATTTTATTTCCTTATCTCCTCACATATCCTGTTTAACCAAATTTTTTCTTTTCTATTCTGCCATCCTCATTTTATGGGGTTTCTTTATGTGAGAAAATACTGAACAGTAGGAGAAGACTCATTTCTAAGAATCTTTTATAATACACTTTTTTTCCTCAAGTCAGTATGGTAGTAATTGGAGCTTCTACCTCAGCAAATTGTCAGATTTTATTGCTGAGAGAAAAGAAATATAATTGAAAGAACACCAGTAGTCTGTATTAAAAAATGAATTCTAGTCTCACTTCTGCTACTTACTAAAGACATCACTTGGAGAATGGAGTTAACATCACTTAACTCTAAGACTTGATACTTATGTCAATCTTGACTCTTCATTCTTTCTCCCCACCTCCCTTAACTAATTAGCTGACAATTTCTATCGTTCTAACTTTGACACCTCTCTTATAAATGCCCCCTTTGCTTTTTTAAAATTCAACAAGATTTCATTTTTCCAATTACATGTAAAGATAGTTTTCAACATCCATTTTTGTAAACTTTTGAATTCCAATTTTTTTCTTCCTCCTTTCCTTACCTTCCCCCTCCCCAAGACAGCAAGCAATCTGATATAGGATATATATGTACAATCATGTTAAGCATGTTTCCATATTAGTCATGTTATGAAAGGAAAATCAGAACAAAAGATAAAAACCATGAGAAAGATGAAAGCAAACAAATAACAACAACAACAAACTGGTGAAAATAGTATGCTTTGATCCACATTCAGTCTCCAAAATTCTGTTTCTGGATGTGGATGGCATTTTCCATCCCAAGTCTATTGGAATTCTCTTGGATGACAGTATTGCTAAGAAAACTAAGACTATCATAGTTGGTAATTGCTGTTACTGTGTACAGTATTCTTTGGTACATCATCTCTTTTCCACTGAGTGCAACCACCTTGATTCAGAATCTCATCCACTCATACTTGAACTACTCTCTGGACTCCAATTCTTGTCTAAAATAGGAGCCTACATTTCCTTTTCTTTCAGTTTCTTCACAACTTTCCACAGTCTGTTGCCAGACTGTTGCCAGACAGTTTCACCTAAACTGCTATCTTAATTGACAAATCTTATATTGCCCCCATCACCTTTCCAGTTTTCTTACATATATTACTCTGCCTCTTCCCACTCTCCCCACATCTCTCAAATACTCTGTGATTCAATGACTCTGGCCTTTTTGTTGTGCATATCATTTCACTAGATGTTACATTTCCTAGCTATTTTCATTGCCTAGAACTCTCTCCTCACTCATCTCAGCCTCTCAGCTTCCCTGCCTTCCTTCAAGTATCAGCTAAAGTCTTATCTTCTGCTGAAAGCCTTTACTGATCCTTCTTTTTTTAAGTTAATTTATTTTTAATACACATTAAATTTAATATATTTAATACACAACACAATTTTATGAATTATGTTGGAAGAGATTAAAAAAAAACAGAAAAAGAAGTGAATATCACATGTGTTGATTTACATTCAGTCTGCTTAGTTCTTTCTCTGGTTGTACATGGCATTTTCTGTCCAAAGTCTATTGGGATTGCTTTGGATCACTGAACTACTGAAAAGAACCAGGCCTGTCAGAGTTGATCATCGCATATTCTTGCTGTTACCATGTACAATGTCTTCCTGGTTCTGCTTGGTTTTTTTTCAGCATCAGTTCATGTAAATCTTTCTAGGCCTTTTTTATAATCAGCGTGTTCATTTTTATAGAACAATAATATTCCATTACCTTCATGTACCACAACTTGTTCACCCATTCCACCTTTGATGGGCATCCATTCTTTTTCCAATTCTTTGCTACCACAAAAAGATTTGCTACAAAACATTTTTGCACATATTGGCCCTTTCCCTTCCTTTATAACTTCCTTGGGACACAGACCCTGTAATAGCACTGCTGGGTTGAGCCTTAGTGTAAATTATTTACCTCTTGATTATCTCTAAATTATCTTGTACTTGCTTGTACATAGTAGTATTCTTGTCTCTTACATTAGATTGTGATGTTTTTTGGTCTTTTTTTTTGGATCCTCAAAGTTAGCATGGTTTCTGGCACAAAGTAGGAACTTAATAATTACTTTTAGAATGATTAACTTTGAGCTTTAGTTTTCTCATCTGTAAAATGAAACTATTCAATAGTTTAAATTTTAAATTCATTAACATTCCCTAGTTGTGTGACCTTGGACAAGTCACTTAACCCCAATTGCATCAGCAAAAATGCAAAAAAAATTAAATTCACTAATTTCATGATACTGTTGTCCATTGACTTGATGATGCTTAAGATCTCTTCCAGATCTGAATTGCTGATCTTTAAAATTTATTCCCCAGATCTTTGTGAATCTTCTAGATCACATGTACAACCTACTGGGTCATGTCTTCCAATTAAAGTCTTTACCTTCCTACCTATTTTTAGAATTTCTGTTTTTATAAGCATTTTTTAAAAGAAATAAATCTAAAGTATGATGCAGAGGAGATGACTAAGGATTTCAAGCAGAATCACTGGAATTCTTACACTTTCTAAAAGGGCACATTTACATAACAGGAGAAGAAGCTTTTTGTTAGCCTTTGCTTGGACCAGAAATTCAGATTATAAATGCACATATAGTATCAGAGGAATTTGGGGAAAAACTCTGAAACCCAACTCAGAAATTTTTCTCCTTCTGAGTATGTTAAAGATCCTAGAAAGAATTTTAAAGAAATATATAGATATATTTGCTATCATCTTTTCAACTTGTTACTTGGGATCTAATTAATGGATCTATGCAATGCAAAACAAGATTTGATTCTTTTAGAGTATCAGTAAAATAAATCAGATAAATCATTATTATTTTTATTAAATTTGATTTAGCAGCAAGTCAGTATTTTTTATGTCTTTTTATGAATACACAGTACTCTATTTTTTTTATTAAAGCTTTTTATTTGTATAACATATGTATGGGTAGTTCCCCAGCATTGATCTTTACAAAGCTTTCCATTACAAATTTTACCCCCAGTCCCCTTCCCTCCCCTAGATGGCAGGAAGTCTACTACATGTTAATAATGTTGAAATACTTGACAAGTTATGCAAGAAAAATCCTATCTACAGAATAGATAGATAGATTTTTTTTTAAAATCCTATCTACAAGAAAAAAAAAAGAAAATCAGAGAAAGGCAACACAATGCAAGCAAACATCGATAGCGATCATGAAAATGTTATGTTGTGGTCCATATTTCATATCCCTCTCTCTGGGTGTATATGGTTTTCGTCAGTGAACAATTGGAACTGGTTTGAGACAATTCTTTGTTGCAGAGAGCCATGTCTATCAGAATTGATCATCATGTAATACTGTTGTTGCTGTGTATAATGATCTCCTGGTTCTTCTCGTTTCACTCAGCATCAGTTCATGCAAGTCTCTCCAGGCCTCTCTGAAATCGTCCTGCTGGTCGTTTCTTACAGAGCAATAATATTCCATAACATTCATATACCATAATTTATTCAGCCACTCTCCAATTGATGGGCATCCCTTCAGTTTCCAGTTTCTAGCCACTACAAAAAGGGCTGCCACAAACTTTCTTGCACATGTGGGTCCCTTTCCCTCCTCTAAGATCGCTTTGGGATATAGGCCCAATAGAAATGCTGCTGGGTCAAAGGGTATGCACAGTTTGATAACTTTTTGAGCATAGTTCCAAATTGCTGTCCAGAATGGTTGGATCCGTTCACAGTTCCACCAACAATGTATTAGTGTCCCAGTTTTCCCACATCCCCTCCAACATTCATCCTTATCTTTTCCTGTCATTTTAGCCAATGTGACAGGTGTGTAGTGGTACCTCAGAGTTGTCTTAATTTGCATTTATCTGATCAATAGTGATTTGGAGCAACTTTTCATATGACTAGAGATGGTTTTAATTTCATCATCTGAAAATTGTCTGTTCATATCCCTTGACCACTTATCTATTAAAGGGTGGCTTAAATTCTTATATATATGAGACAATTCTCTATATATTTTAGAAATGAGGCCTTTATCAGAACCATTAAATGAAAAGATGATTTCCCAATTTGATGCTTCCCTCCTAATCTTGTCTGCATTTGTTTTGTTTGTACAGAAACTTTTTAACTTAATATAATCAAAATTATCCATTTGGTGTTCAATTAGGAGTTCCAGGTCTTCTTTGGACATAAATTTATTCCATCTCCACAGGTCTGAGAGGTAAACTATCCTATGTTCCTCTAACTTGCTTACAAAGTCCCTCTTTATATCTAGATCATGAACCCATTTAGATCTTATCTTGGTATGTGGTGTAAGGTATGGGTCAAGCCCTAATTTCTTCCACACTAGTTTCCAATTTTCCCAGCAGTTTTTGCCGAATAGTGAGTACTTATCCCAAAAGCTGGGGTCTTTGGGTTTATCAAACACTAAATTGTTAAAGTTATTGCCTAGATTGTCCTGATAACCTATCCTATGCCACTGATCGATTGCTCTATTTCTTAGCCAGTACCAAATGGTTTTGATGACCACTGCTTTATAATATAGTTTTAGATCTGGTACAGCAAGGCCACCTTCACCTGCCTTTTTTTTTTCAATAATCCCCTTGAAATCCTTGACCTTTTATTCTTCCAAATGAACTTTGCTACTATTTTTTCTAGATCTGTAAAATAATTTCTTGGGAGTTTGATTGGTATGGCACTAAATAAATAGATTAGTTTGGGTAGTATTGTCATTTTTATTATATTCGCTCTGCTTACCCATGAACACAATGTTTTTCCAATTGATTAGGTCTGATTTTATTTGTGTGGAAAGTGTTTTGTAGTTTAGTTCGTATAGTTTCTGACGTTTGCTTGGCAGATAGATTCCCAAATATTTTATCCTATCATCCGTTATTTGGAATGGAATTTCTTTTTGTATCTCTTGCTGCTGAATTTTGTTGGTAATACATAAAAATGCTGATGATTTATGTGGATTAATTTTTAATCCTGCCACTTTGCTAAAGTTGTGAATTGTTTCTAGTAGCTTTTTAGTTGAGTCTCTAGGGTTCTCTAAGTATACCATCATGTCATCTGCAAAGAGTGATAATTTGGTTTCTTCATTACCTACTCTGATTCCTTTTATCTCTTTTTCTTCTCTTATTGCTAAAGCTAACATTTCTAATACAATATTAAATAGTAATGGTGACAGTGGGCAGCCTTGTTTCACTCCTGATCTTATTGGGAATGGTTTCAGTTTGTCTCCATTACATATAATTCTTGCTGATGGTTTTAAATAGATGCTACTGATCATTTGAAGGAAAAGCCCATTTATTCCTATACTCTCTAGTGTTTTTAATAGGAAGGGGTGTTGGATTTTATCAAATGCCTTTTCTGCATCTATTGATATAATCATATGGTTTTTGTTAGTTTGGTTATTAATATAATTGTTTATGCTGATAGTTTTCCTGATATTGAACCAGCCCTGCATTCCTGGTATAAATCTTACTTGGTTATAGTGTACTATCCTGGGGATGACTTTTTGTAATCTCATTGCTAATATCTTATTTAAACTTTTTGCATCAATATTCATTAGGGAAATTGGTCTATAGTTTTCTTTCTCTGTTTTCACCCTAGCTGGTTTAGCTATCACCACCCTATAGGCCTCATAGAAGGAATTTGGCAGTATACCTTCTGTCCCTATTTTCTCAAATAGTTTATATAGTATTGGAATTAATTATTCTTTGAATGTTTGGTAGAATTCACATGTAAATCCATCTGGCCTAGAGATTTTTTCTTAGGGAGTTGGTTAATAGCTTGTTCTATTTCTTTTTCTAATATGGGGCTACTTAAATAGTTTATATCCTCTTCTGTTAACCTGGGCAATCTATATTTTTGTAGATATTCCTCCATTTCATTTAGATCATCAAACTTACTGGCATAACGTTGGGCAAAGTAACTCCTAATTATTGCTCTAATTTCCTCTTCATTGGAGGAAAATTCTTCCTTATCACTCTTGAGACTAACAATTTGATTTTCCTCTTTCCTTTTTCTTATCAAATTAACTAAAGGCTTATGTATTTTGTTGGGTTTTTCATAAAACCAACTCTTAGTTTTATCTATTAATTCAATAGTTTTCTTATTTTGAATTTTATTAATTTCTCCTT
>JAJPUD010006292.1:10666-65418 GCA_023553655.1 Myrmecobius fasciatus | reverse complement strand
TTTCTAGTTTTTTTTTTTTAATAATAAGCCCAATTTGTTGATGTTTTCTTTCTCTGTTTTATGCAAGTAAGCATGTAGAGATATAAAATTGCCCCTTATAACCACTTTGGCCGTATCCCACAAATTTTGGTATGTTGTCTCCTTATTGTCATTCTCCTGGATGAAATTATTGATTGTGTCTATGATTTGCTCTTTCACCCATTCATTCTTCAGGATTAGATTATTTAATTTCCAATTAACTTTTGGCCTATTTTCTCCTGGCCTTATGTTGCATGTGATTTTTATTGCATCATGATTTGAAAAATATCCATTTACTATTTCTGCCTTTAAGCATTTGATTTTGAGGTTTTTATGCCCTAACACATCATCAATTTTTGTGTAGGTTCCATGGACTGCTGAGAAAAAGGTAAACTCCATACTGTTTCCATTCAATTTTCTCCATAGATCTATCATACCTGACTTTTCTATTAATTGGTTTATCTCCCTAGTTTCTTTCTTGTTTATTTTGTGGTTTGATTTATCTAATTCTGAGAGAGCAAGGTTGAGATCCCCCACTAGTATAGTTTGGCTATCTATTTCTTCTTGCATCTCTCTTAATTTCTCCCCTAGTAATTTGGATGCTATTGCACTTGGTGCATATATATTTAGTATTGATATTGCTACATTATCTATGGTACCCTTTAATAAAATATAGTTTCCTTCCTTATCTCTTTTGATTAGATCTATCTTGGCTTTTACTTGATCTGAGATAAGGATTGTTACCCCTGCTTTTTTTTTTTTTTTGTTTACCTGAAGCATAATAGGTTCTGCTCCAGCCTTTTACCTTCATCCTATATGTGTCACTATGTTTTAGATGTGTTTCTTGTAGACAGCATATTGTGGGATTCTGGTTTTTAATCCAGTCCACTATCCGTTTCCGTTTTATGGGAGAGTTCATCCCATTCACATTCACAGTTAGAATAACTAATTTTTTATTTCCTGCCATCTTATTTACCCACATTATTTTTCCCTTTTCTTTCCCCTTCCTCCCTTCCCCCTTCCTCAGTACTTTGCTTTTGATGACCCCCTCCCCCAAACAATACTCCACCCTTTAGATCCCCTTCCCCTGTTTTTACTCCTTTCCTCTGATTCTTCTATTTTCCCTTCTATTAGTTTATCCCTTTTTTTTCCTCCTTTCCCTCCTACTTCCCTCTAGCAATAGACAAGTTTCTATGTGAAATCAAGTGTCTGATATACACTTTTAGAGCCCAACCTGATGAGAGAAAGATTTACACAATGCTCATCTCCCTCCCCTCTTTCTCTCAATTATATTAGGTTTTCTTTGCCTCTTCAAGAGATTTTACCTTGTTTTTACTTCCTTTTTTTTAAGATCTTATTTTACCACTTTTCCCCTCTTTTCCCCAGTATGACAACCTTTGCCCCTGTAGTTCTCTTTTTCATATTATCAAAGTAATATCTAGTTAATTATACCCCCAAACCTTTAGTATCCCCATAGTAGAAATAAAGTTCTCAAGAGTCCTTTCCTTTTTACCTTTTTATGCATCTCTTGAGTTCTGTGTTTGGATGTCGAATATTTCGTTCAGATCTGGTCTTTTCATTAGAAATAGGTGAAATTCACCTATATCATTGAATGACCATCTTCTTCCCTGGAGGATAATGCTCATTCTAGCTGGATAGGTTATTCTTGGCTGTAATCCAAGTTCCTTTGCCCTTTGGAATATCTGGTTCCAGGCCCTTCGATTCTTCAATGTGGAGGCTGACAAATCCTGTGTGATTCTAATTATTGATCCTCGGTATTTCAATTGTTTCTTTCTAGCTGCTAGCAGAATCTTTTCCTTGGTGCTATAGTCCTGAAATTTAGCCATGATATTCCTTGGGGTTTTGATTTTGGGGTCTCTTTAAGGAGGTGATCGGTAAATTCTTTCAATGGTGATTTTGCCTTCTGATTCTACAATCTCAGGGCAGTTTTCTTTCAGGATTTCCTGGAAGATAGTGTTTAGATTCTTTTTTTCATCATGTCTTTCAGGAAGTCCAATAATCCTTAGATTGTCTCTCCTAGATTTATTTTCTAAGTCAGTTGTTTTTCCTAGGAGATATTTCATATTTTCTTCTAATTTTTCTTTTTTTGTTGTTTTTGTTTGACTGATTCTTGAAGTCTTATTGAGTCATTCACTTGCATTTGTTCAATTCTTATTTTTAAAGTGTTGTTTTCTTCAGTTACCTTTTTAAGCTCCTTTTGTAACTGGCCAATTGAATTTTTTTGTTCATTGCACTCTTTTTCCACTTCACTAATTTTATTTTTCAATAAATTGGTGTCTTTTTCATAACTCTTTTGCAGGGCATTATATCCTTCTTGCACTGATTTCAGTTTATTTTCCCATTTATCCTCCAGTTCTCTTTTGAGGTTTTTTATGCAATCTTCCAGAACGGCCTTTTTAAAAAAGGGACCAGTGATGGTCCTTAATAACTTCCTCTGGAATTTTGTCTAAAGGAACCTCAGGATCTGGGGTCATCCCTTCTTTCTCTTGATAAAAGCTGTCTATGGTGAGAGCTCTCTTTTGCTTCTCCTTTTTTTTTTTTTTTTTTTTTTTAAGACAGTGTGGATGTCCCTTTAAGGTAGGGAAAAAAACGGCAGCTGAAGTTCTTTGACCTGCAGCACTTCGGCGAATTAATTTAAGGTGCTGGGCCGGTGGGGGCTAGGACTAAGGCTGAATTACTCCTTAAACAAGGCAAGTGTGCCAGAACACCTGCCCCCAATCAGGGCAGAGTGTCCCGAATGCCTCAGATAAACTCCAGGTGTTTGGAATTTGGAGTTTGGAGTTTCTGCCACAGTGAGCTGAGTTCCACCCTCACTTCCGGCCTACCCCACTGTTTATCCCTCTGTCTGACTTAGACAAACCTGATGTGAAGTTCTTCAGAGATATCAGCAAGCAGTGTCCAAATATTTCTGGATTCGTTGACCTGAAGATCAGTTCAGAGGCTTATTTTATTGTTGATTTGAGAGAAGATCAGAGGAGGACGCAGAGAGTCACCTTTTCACTTCGTCATCTTGGCTCCGCCCCCATGCATAGTATCCATAGTACTCTATTAAAGATATAGTATTGTGCTATCTCTAATAGCAACATTTTGGTATAAAGTTGACTATTTTTAGTCAACTTTATACCAAAATGTTACTATTAAATTCTATGGAAATTATAATAATCAAACTTTTTTATAATTTCTAAAAACCCACCGAACTGTCACCCATCAAGAGTTATCTTCTAGTTTATTTCCAAATCCCAGGGAATATTTAAACTTTTTCTTCTGCATTTCCTCTGAACATATTCAATTTTAAGAATTCCAAATCTATTTATTTATGTATATATGCATATATGGAGATATGTATTCCTATATATGAATATACCAAATGTAAGTACACATACTCTTGGATGTATGCATGTATATTTGTTGACTATATGTAAATATGTATACATTTATATGCATGTTTAACATATATTTAATAAACTCATTCTATGTTCAAGGTAATGAAGGGAATGTAAAATTGAATAAAACATTGTTTTTACCCTCAAGGAACTTATGCTTTAGTTGAAGAGAAGTTATATTTCAAAAACTAATGCAAATTAAAATATAATAGTTTTACAAAGAAGGCGGAAGCAAAGTGTTATGAAGACTTTGAAGTCTTCCAGAAGAGGAAGTCACTTGCATACAAGCGATCAAGGCAGGAGATGTTAAGTGATCTAAGCTTTCCTTCTTGGGCACATGGGATGTCCACTGGAAGAGATTGGAAATTTAGTAAAGTAAGTAAATTCCACGTACTGGTACAGATGCTTTAAAAACAAAGAAACACGAAGACAATATTTTCAAGAATGACTTCAAAAAGTGGTGAGGAATATATATATATATGGCTAAAGCAAGAAACATGTAAAGTAGAGTGCTGTGAGTTAAGACTAGAAGGATAAATTGAGTAGAGATTATGGAGGGTTTTGTTTGTTTGTTTTTTAAACTAAAGAATATGAAATTTGCTTGACTGGGGAACAGAGAGTCATTGAACGATTTTGAGTAGGCATAGGTAGGTGGTATAGTGTCAGGCTTGGAGTCAGGAAGGCTCTTTTTCCTGAATTCAATTTTTGGTCCCAGTCAGCTGTCTGACCCTAGGTAAGTCAATTGATCTTCTTTACCTCAGTTCCAATTCTGTTAAATGAACTAGAGAAATGGAAAACCACTTTTTATCTTTGCTAAGAAAACCCCAACGAGTGTCACAAAGATTCACACATGTCTGAAATGACTTTTTTTTTTTAAAAGAATAGAAGTCTTTAAGACATTCTTTTTTGTCCATGAGGTCAAGTTCTCATTCATTTTCTTTTCATTCATCTAGGATCTGACTCTCTATGTGAATTTGGGTTTCAAATTTAGAGTGGTAGAAATAGGTTCACTGTGAACATTTTATAGGAATAGCAAGTGACAAGAATGAAAATATTAACAAAATAGAACTAGTGAGAACAGAAAAGGGAACAGATATGAGAAAAATGGAAAAGGTTATATATACAAGCTTGGCAACAGATTAGATTGAGTAGTCAGTCAAAAAGAAGGTTTTAATCCTGGATGACCAGGAGTATATTGATGCCATTAACAAAAATAGGTATGTTAAGAGATGGGTAGATTTTTGGGGAAATGGTGATAAGTTCATTTTTGGACATTTGGAGTCAAAGGAATCACCAGAACATTAAGATAGATGGGTCAACCAAGCAATGGAAGATGAATGTCTGATGTTCAAGGGAGAAGGCAAGATCTCTAATCATCTTTATACAGATAATAGTTGAAATTGAAAAAAAAATGTATATATTCTCACCAAGGGAGGAAGTGTAGTAAAAAGGAGAAGAGTTTTGAGACATTGTGACATTAAGGGTCAGAACATAGAAGAACCAGTAAGAGAATAGGCAGATTGTAAAAGTATGAGAGTGCTATGTCATAAAAGTCAAGACCCTTATAATCATTTGTTTCCTGAATTATAAAAAAATAGCTTCCTAACTTTTCTTCCTAACTTCTTCTCATAACACTTAAACATGCTAATACACATATTTCGACTGCTATTTAAAACTCTATGTGATTCTGGTTCTGTTCTTCCTTTCCTGATTAATTTTATATTACTCTCATTCATGGATCCTTTATCAATCACTCAGTAAGCATTTATTAAGTGTTTACTATGTGCTAGGACTGTACTAAGCAATAGGGATACAAGGAAAGGCAAAAAAATCTCTGCTCTCAAGGACCTCTCAGTCTAATGGAAGCGATAATATGCTATGTAAATTCAAGATTTATATAGAATAAATGGGAAATAACACAAGAGGGATGAATCTAGCAATTGAGAGTAGAAGCCAAGGAAATCAGATGGAGAGGATGAAGATGAAAAATCTAGACCTGGGGAACAGAATGTAGAAAGATATAAAGTAAGGAACTGAAACATTTTGTTCCGGCAACAGCAAGATCACTCTGATTTATAGAACATATGGAGGAAGATATAACATAGGCAGTTGGATGATGCAATGGATAGAGTACAAAGTCAGGAAGACTCATTTTTCTGAGTTCAAATCTAGCTTCAGATACTTACTAAGTATTCAACCTTACATAAGACACTTAATCCTTTTTGCCTCATTTTTCTCATCTGTAAAATGAGCTGTAAAAAGGAAATGGTATAACATTATCATATCTTTGCTGAGAAAACTCCAAATGGACTCATGAATATTCACACTTGAAGGAACAACAATAACAAAGTATAAGAAAAATGAAAAGGGACCAGTTTATGAAGGGCTTTAAAAAATTAAAGCAAAGATTCTATTTTTGATCCTGAACTGGAGCTAATTAAATAGGGAAGAGGGCTGACCTTTAGTAAGAACATCTTGGCAGCTGAGTAGAGGATGGGCTGGAATTGAAAGATTTGAGTCAGGAAGATCTGGAATACTAACTATTCTTTGAATATGACTTGCTAGAACTTATATTTGTGTATTCTCACAGGCTAATCTGAGCTTGAAATGTACTCCCTCCTCATCACTCCTTTTTAGAATCCTTATTTTCCTTTATGACTTAGTTAAGGGGCCACTAACTTAGTGAAACATTTCCAGTATTTTACATACAGTGAGAATTTAATAGATATTCACATTGTTTTCAACATAAAAACATGGAGGCAATTTCACTTTTCCAATGTCTAACTAAATTTTCATTTGGGAGACCACAGAAATTAAATTTGGGAGATGACTGAGAGAATAAAGAAGACAAAAGAAGCCTAGCTGGAGCCAGAGACAAACATTTCAGAATCCAACGTGTTGGAGAAAGACTAATTCTAAGCCTTAGTGAAATTCAAAGTTTGACTACACCAGTAGGTGACTGAAAAAAGAGAAAGTATGTGGCCCAATAGAAAGGGTGCCAGAAAACATATATACAAATCCCAACTCTGATTGATGTGTACCATTAGGTGATGTTAGACAAATTTCTTAAATTTCTAGAACTCAGATTTCTCATCTGGAAAATGAGAAGATTAGTTGAAATATATAGTCTCTGAGGTCCCTATAACTCTAAAGCTATAATTCTGTAGTACAAAAATTTGATATTTATCCAATGCCTAAATATAGAACTTAATTAATAACTACTTATTGATTATTAAAATGAAGGTTGAATGAGATCAAATAACTGTTAATGAAAGGTTTTTTAAAAGTCATCAACAAAGCAATTAAAGTTATTTTGGATAATAGAGGATGGGATAAAAAACTGGAAGAGGACTCTCAGAGTCAGTGGAAAAAGAGGGAAAAGATGAGAAGAGGTCATTAATTTCAAAGAAAACGACGTCACTTAGTATTGGTAGAACTGGAAAGATGGAAATGGAAGGATGGCAGATGGCAGCAGTAGAGAGTAGCTACGGGAGGAAACATGCTCACTACACTTTTATGGGGAATTCACAGTATCAGTAATGGAATGATCACCATATAAGAGGATTGCTAAGAGATGTGACATTTTCAAAACAGTCAAGCTTCAGTTAAAAATACAAAAAAGTAGGACTATATGTCTAAGAGATAAAAGATGAAGAAAAACACACACAAAAAAATAGGGACATCTAGGAACATAGGTGAAAAGCAAAGAAGGAAACAATCATTTGTTAAGAACCTACCATTTGAAGGGCATTGTGTTAAGTGCTTTACCAAGATCTCACAACAGGCTTGGGAGATATAAGCTATTATGATCTCCATTTTATTTTATTTTTTTTATTAAAAGCTTTTTATTTACAAAACATATGAGTGATTTTTCTACATTGACTTTTGCAAAACTTCTTTTTTGTTCCGAGCTTTTCCCCTCCTCTCCCTACCCCCTACCCCTAGATGACAAGTAATCTAATACATGCTAAATATGTTAAATTATATAACAAATCCAAAATATGTATACATATCTATACAGTTATCTTACTGCACAAGGAACATCAGATCTAGAAAGACAGGAAAAAAAAAAAAACAACCTAAGAAGGAAAACAAAATGCATGGAAATATTCACAGAAAGCATTAAAATACTGTGTTGTGGTTCACACTCAGTTCCCTCAGGCCTCTCTCTGGATGTATATGACTATCTTCATCACTGAACAATAGGAACTGGTTTGAGTATCATCTCCATTTTAAAGATAAGGAAACTAAGGCAAACAGAGGTTAAGTGACTTTCCTAAGATCATATAGACAGTAAGTGTCTGAGACTGTATTTGAACTTGTCTATCTGACTCTCAGCCCAGTATTTTATTTACTATACCACCTGGTTTCCTCTGGGTTAATAAAGGGAAGAATAAGAGTAGAATGGAATGATAAGAATTGAGTTGGAGAATGACGAATGTTTGGAATTAAGCAGCTAGCATGGGAAGAAGTTTATATCTAAAATGATAATTCAGGATTAAGGATAATTAATAATAATAATGATCATAAACAATAATAAAGATTAAGAATAATTCAGAATAATAAACAATATAATTCAGGAAAATAAAGATTAAGAATCTGGAAGGTAAACTGAGGGAAATATTCAGTATAAGAGTGCTGATATTATATAAGCAGAGTTCACTAAAGGAAGTTAGAAACTTGGGGAGACAAGAATGTTGGAAATTATTCCAGCTGAAAGATACTATGGAGGGGGCAAACAACCTCATTCTTGTTTATAATCCAAATGCCAAATCTACTTATCTGGATGGCTAATTCATCTGAGGGTCTTGCTTCACTAAGTATTTGCTTTGTTCTTTCAGATAAAACCAATAAACAGTGTGATAAAATGGAATATATTTCAGGTTAGGAAATATTATCTACCAGAGAGAGGCTACTTTCCTCAGCTAGTTCTTAGACTTTATATTTATCCAAATGATCAAAGACCTGTTCATGCCAAACAAAAAAATTAGAAATCTTTATAATAGATAACATTCCTTGGAGGATAAAAATTCTGCCATTATTCACATCCCTAGAGAAAGGCTGCATCAGAGCTACATCAGCAATGATCATATCTTAGTCATGTCAAGGTCATTTTATCTCCATATATGTGAACTCATTGGCCTGTGGACAAATGATGTGTGACCTTTGTACATGAGGTTTCCTCTGAGTCTCATGTGGCCAAATTTCTTGCTAACTAGTGTGGGAAGAGGAAATGTTACTGCCTCAATAACCAATTAAAAATGGGTTCCAAACTTTACTATATTTTTAATATAGTACTGATGTGTGCAGAGCTATGATTGAGGTTTCATGTATGAATAGAATGATTAGCATCTCCAAATGATGAATGTCTAATACAGATATGAAATTTTTATATTTCTTGGGAGCATGAATATGGCAATAAGCCACATTTCCTTACATTCTAACTGATTTTTAAGTACCTATGTCAATGCCCACTGGAACAATAATTCTCAGAGAAGGGACACTGATGTGTGTCTTATGATTGTGCTGTAAGGAAGATTATTTTATTAACAGCAGGGGATGATCCTATGTATCCAAAACTATGCCAGTTCTTAAAAAGAGATTAAATTTCTAAACCAAAGCTGGTAAGGATTTTATAATGCAGACAATATGATATTTTTTTCTAACTACTGATGGAAGCCAAGGAATAAACTATGCTTGTAGAGAAACCAGCCAAGAGGAAAATATTTTTGTTTGAGTTTCATGTGTATTCTTACTAAACTAGAGATAATATGATGAGTAGAAGGCAAAATCATTAAGGTTTTTTTAATAGGACAGTAGGTTTTGTATCACTGAAAAGAACCTTAGGGATCATCTTATTTAAACATGCCCCAATAGTAAGATAAAAAACAAAGTTTTAATCATTCAAAATATATTTCTTCCTTCTGTTTTTATTTCTTCTAATACTCTTTCATAGTATAATCAAACAAAAATTTCTTTAAAATGTATGTATATATACACATGTATGTATGTGGATATACATGTTCATAGACAAGACAGAAATCGTCAGTAGATAATTAGCTAAAATGTAGATTTGTCAGATTAACTTATGTAATACAAAGATTGACCATGAAAATACTATGTAGTTAAAAATGCTAACACTCTTTCTGTGTAATAGTTTAATCCTTTAAAAATTTTTATTGTTGTGTAACCATTCTTTTTTTTGGCAGATTGAAGTTTTATATATAATATATATATATATATAGACTCACATATATATATATATATAAATTATTTAAAACTTAAATACAAACCAGAAAAATGAAAAAAAAATGTGATGTGCACAGCAGAATATGAGAGGATTCAAAATATGAACAATTTATTTCCATTTCAACAAAGCCTATATAATACTATATATATATACATATATATGCATATATGTATATGTATAGTATTAACTACACATTGTGTTCAGAGCTGCCCATCTTTTTTTTTTGCATGATTGTAGTATCATTTTTTAAAAAATGAAAACAAACTTTGTAATGGTTTCCTATTACTACCTTCATGACCTTTAAGAAATAAATATTGATATCTCTTTGAAGATACAGTTTACTGTAACCTAGGAATTATGCAATTCACATGTGTCAGTATTATACATCATGGTCAGGAATCACAGTATGGTGACCTGACTTTAAGTCCAAAAAACTTGGATCAAATCACCATAATCTCTTACCAGCCACATCTAAAAGCCATTCATCAGTCCTTATCCTTGACCTCATAGTAGCATATTGTTATATGAAACATACTGAAACGTTTCCTGGATACTATTCTCTTTCTAGGTTTTTATGATTTTTTTCATTCTTCTATCTATTAAACTATCTCTTACCTTCTCTTCTTCTATCCCTATCTCCAATAGAAATATATATTCTAGTCTACCCTGACTATTTTCTCTCTCTCTCTCTTTTTTTTTGTTTTGCTGAGGCAATTGAGGTTAAGTGATTTGCCCATTGTCACACAGCTAGGGAATGTTAAGTGTCTGAGACCAGGTTTGAACTCAGGTCTTCCTGACTTCAGGGCTGGTGCTTTATCCACTACGCCACCTAGCTGCCACCTAGCTGCCCCCCCCCCCCATTCTCTTTTTAAAAGTACTTTTGCATCTTTGGAATTTTTACATTCTTTTTTTTCTTTCATTATGTCTCTATAAGTAGTTGGGATCTTCAAGTTAAGACAGTTAAGCTTTGGCTGTAGTTACCTTCTCTTACTGCCCAGACGTTACTAGCAATACCCAAATGGTTTCATATAGTCATATAGCATGAACAGTTGAGTATAGCATGGATAGAACACTGCGTCTACAGTCAGGAAGTACTGAGTTCAAATGTGACCTCAGACACTTACTTGCTATATTTCTTTGGAAATGTAACAATCTTTGCTTCAGGTTCATCAACTGCAATATGAGGATAATAATAGTGCTTGCTTTCTATGGTTTTTGAGAGGATAAAATGAGAATATTTTTAAAGAGTTTACCAGTATCTGACACATAATAAGTGCAGTGAAATACTTGAAACAAATATTTAATAGTAGACCCTTCAGTTATAATTTCAGGAATTGTAACTCATTAATTTCAGAATAAATAAGTCAGGATATCTCAATAATTCAAAATATGAAAATATTCAAACTAGAACTAGGCTGTCATATTACCTGTCAAGCAAAAATAAATCTAATTGTTCTGATGAGAATATTTATTTGCATTTATTAAGCAACCTCTCCTAAACTAATATATATTTAATGTTAAATTAATCAGTTCCCTACTCTGGGATTCTTTTTCTGAATCTATAAAATGAAAATGACAGGTTTAAGATCTTGAACAATCATAAAATCCCATGCCCTCAGAATTTAAGGAACTGAAGCCCAGAGTGATTAATTTGTTTGTCCAAGGTCTCACAGAAAGTTTTTGAAAGAGGATTCTATCCAGTGTCTTCCTGACCCCAAGACAAAATTTTTCTCATTGTAAGACACCACCTCTCAAAACCTATGGTGTCCAGTATTGCCAGGCCCTCTCTTACCCAGCACAGTACAGCCAGCGCAGACCCAACTTATCTTCTGAGATCAGACAAGGTGAAATAAGTTCAAAGTGATAAAATCAAAATCCTTTTCTACTCCAAAATGTTAGGATTCTATGATTATCTGAGATTTAGTTTGTTACCTTTTTTTTTTTTTTGGCTTAGGCAATTGGGGTTAAGTGACTTGCCCAAGGTCACACAGCTGGGATGTGTTAAATGTCTAAGGCTAGATTTGAACTCAGGTCTTCCTGACTTCAAGGCTGGTGCTCTATCCACTGTGCCACCTAGCTGCCCCTAGTTTGTGATATCCTACAAATTCATGGCCAAATCTAGTTACCACTCCACCCTGAACTTCAAAAATCTATTTATTTTTGCTTTCTCCCATCCCCTCTAGGGACATTTTTCTTTTCAATGTAAAATGGTAGTCAAGTACTACAATTTCATCCACTTTTAATATACTCATCACTCCATATAGGTATGGTTTTTGGTAATGCAGTTATGCTTATTCACTGACAAATGTTTATTTAGGATTCTGTGTTAAGGTGTCTACCTTGCAGTAGAGAATATATAAGCATGAACTTCTGGAATCTAAAATTTTTCTTACAAAAATATTTTTTTCAAAAACATATTTTAAAAAATAAAACATGCAATCTTTCTCCCCCCCCATAAATATAACTCCAAAAAGTCCAAGCTTCATTTTATCAACAATATTTTGTTTCCAAAGCCTTATAAAAAGTCTATCAAAACAAAACTATTTGATAAATATTTGATGAACAGCATATGGCTGAGTGACATAATTGGTCACTGCAATTCAAATACAAAAATACATTTAAATCAACACCTTGTTACTGCCTGTCTTCAGCTCAGTTTGCATACATGGGGAAAGACTTGCTTGCTTAACAGTTTCTTTTTGAAAAAGCCAAACAACACAATCTGTATATCAATAGCCATAGTTTCAAATAAGCTTGCTAGTGAGCAAGACTGGCTATGAATAATTAATTCTAACTTGGGGCATGGAGTGCTTACTAGTAACCAGTCATATTAAAAAATGCCTACAAGGTGTTGACTCATCAAAAATGAGGGACAAGCCATTTATCAGTTACAAAAAGATACTCAGTTGGGCTTTACTTGTCTGTAGCTTCTTCACTATAATCCACTTCCTCTTTCTTCTCTTTCTTTAACTCTCTTAGTGACCTCATTGACCTCTTTGTAATTTCCATTATATCACAAAGTATTTATGTATTATTTAGATCATTTAGATCATCATGCAATGCAAAGATAGCTAAAGGAAGCACATCTGAAGATTAAAAGTCCCATGGAAAGCTGCTTAGCATATATTTCTCCTTGCTCTACTAAATGATGACATCATTGCAGTCCTTTACCACCAACTGAAATCCGTAAATTCTTCAAAGGTGGGTTATTGAAGAATTTGAATTGTTAGGAAAAACTGATAAAGAGTTCTTTAAATAAGAACGCTCGAAAACAAAGATCAGAAGCTTTGTGCCCAAGGTGAAATGGCCAGTCAGAATGCCCCTAATACTTCATCTAATCAGTTCTTAGGTATCTCTTATTCTGTGCCATAGGCTTCTTAAACTTTTTCTACTCAGGACCCCTTTTTGCCCAAGAAATTTTTATGTGATCCTCAGGTATGTAGGTATACAAAATGGGTATACAAATCAAATATTACTGATAATAAATCATAATTTTATGATCCCTTCCCACATTCAGTTATGAAACACCATATGGAGTCACTATCCACAGGTTCTCCCTAACCAGTCACATTTGTTTGTTAAGGAGGTCATCCAGTAATTTGTGCTAAAATGTTAAATGATAATTTTTTTTGATAAATTTGAAGAACTTACTATTTTATAGCTGTCTATGAAGGTATCCTTTCCTCCTTTAGACTATAAACTCATTGAAAGCAGAGAATAATTTCTAAATTTTAGAGAAAGTCATTATGCGCACTGCCTTCAGATATTTTCTAGCTAAGCATCCCTGGATAAGTCCCCTAATCCTGTTTGCCTCAGCTTCCTAATTTGTATAATTAGCTAGAGGAAAAAAAAAAAACACTCCAGTATTTTTGTCAAGAAAACTTCAAATGTGGTCACAAGGAATAGGACACAACTAAAAAATGATTGAATAGAAGAGTCACATCTTAGAGTGGGTAGAGGGAAGGAAAGTGTTTGAAAATTGAAAAACTAGGAGGGGTTCCTTTAAAGGTCAAACTGAGGGTTTTATATTACTTTGTGGCTCTCCTAGACTTAGCAACAGATCTAGCACAGTACATTGAACACAAAAGGTGCTTAAAATATTTATGGTTTTATAATTTAGCAGCAATCATCAAGCACATACATCCACTGTGTTAGGGTGATTAAATGAAGATGCAGTATACCAAGTCAATATTATGGCTGGGATTCATGTCTTGTATAAGGATTGATTGAACATGACAAAGTGAGTGCAGAAAAAGGTCCCTTTTGATTCTGAGAGTATGAGTCAGTTATTCTACCTTTGAGAACTTGCTGACCGTGGCTCTGAAAATTGTATGAGTCCCCATTTATATATGAAAAAATATATGCTTTTGGATCACATTAGTTTAAAAACAGATTAATTTTGATTAGATAATCATTGAAGAATATTCCAACTAATGTTTATATGTAAAGAAAATGCAATATTTATATTTAAAAACTGTCATGACCCAAATGAGTTCTGCATCCTCAATATATACAAATTCTATCAAACTAGTCACTAATTAGGAAATATATCTAAATGTGAAAAAACAACACACACATCATCACCTTTAGTTGTTCTACCCCGTTCAAAAAACTAACAAACTAGATTTGTATTTTGTTGGTTGAGTCCTCTCAATAAGAAAAGAATCATCCTGGTGCCAGTCAGCTCATGTCAAAAATTGAACCCAAAGCTTCCTGGCAAAGGCCAGTTCTCTCTCTACTACAATATGCCCCTCTCTCTGATCATATCCTGCATGCATAATATGTATGGTGTTGAACTTACCTGTTCTTTTATTTACCCAACTACATTTTGGGATCATAGGTTTTGAGCTAGAAAGAAACTTTAAAAGAAGTCAGTTAAACCTTTCTTTCCTAGAGATGGATTTGGGTTAATGTGCAGTTAAAGGTAGAAAGAGAAAATATATCCATTGTTACTATAAAATCATTCCCCTTAAAATTTGTTCTAATAGATGAGATGTTAGGAAATGCCCATTTTTAATATTGTGTACAAGTTCTGTTATATAACGAACCCCACATTTTTAACTGAAATGATTATTTTGCACAAATCTCAGACATAAAAGTGTGGAGCTAAAAATGGTTTAGTGAGCATCTACCTCAATGTGCCCAGCAAAGCACTAAGCAAAGCTTAATGTGCCATAAAAATGCTAGTTAATAATGATAACATTATTATTACCTTCCATTTAAGGATAAGGCAGGGAACAAAACTTAGATCTCTTGATTTTTGAATCATTGTTACTTTTGCTACACCATGAAAAACTGACATTAGCTTAAGGAGGGGGTAAAATTACTAAATATATGTCTTATCTATAAATTTTAAATGGTTGATTTAGTGATGAATAAACCTAGTACATCCTGTGATATTTCAGGTATAAAAATATACAAAAGTGTGGCTGCTTCCAAATTTAAAATGTTGACATATGGCACACAAATCCTCCTCAGGATGCTAGAGTGATATAAAATAACAAATAAAAACAAAGCAAAACTAAGGAATGTCTGGCCTAGAACCATGGAGTAATAGAAATAAAGCACTGAATCTCGTATCCTAGGACTTGAATACAAAGCCCAGCTATGTGAATTATCTATCATTCATGTGATACTGGGCAATTAACATTATCTAACTAATTTTCTTATTTATAGAATCTGAGGTTTGGGCCAGATGATGTTTAAAATCCTTTTCAGCTCTAAATCTGTGCTCCAATGGAGGTTTAACTAGAAAGCCTGCCCTCCCCCCCAAGTCAGTCACTGGTTTCTGAATGACTACATGAAGCAACATCCAGAAAGATCAAGAATAACTACTTCAGCATCTATCTCAATGAGTTGTTTCTGTAGTCTCATTATGGGACTGTCAGATGAAAAGAAGAGACTCATTCGAACCAATGGAGAACCTTTGAATAAATACAATGTAGTCTAGTTTGGATATTGTTTTATCATTATATCTTGTTACTTGATCTTTTAACATCTGCAACCATTTCTTTAATTACATAATAATATGAATTAATTGTTTCTCAGTTGGGAAACTATATTTTTTGAAGTTTCCTCTGTCCTTTTGACTGTGGTTTGTATTTAATTGAAGATAAGGAGAAATAATTTTTAAAAGCAATTTTAGAGAAATATTTGTGGTGACTACTCCATAGAAACTTAAAGAAGACATAGAGTGTATGACTACTTCCATAACTATTTTTAAAAAGAATGAACAATTCTAAAAATTATTTTAATGAAAAATTTCTTTAAAAACTTTTTAAGGCAAAAATCTAGAACTTATTAATTTCTTATTGGAACTCCTTGTGTCTATTGATTGATATGTATAATTATGTATATATCTACTAATTTCCTCAGTGATGCTATGAGAGTTTTGCCTCTAGATTATTGATGTAATAACAGAACACACACACACACACACACACACACACAAATGATAATAGAAAGATCAACCAACTGTTTTAACAAAAACTAGACCCAGGATGCCTTAAATGTTATACACTATTTTCTTTTTTTGATGTCTAAACATTCAATTCAACAAATATTTACTAACCATCTATTATACATACACAAGGATTCATCCCCCTCTGAATTTTTCTGTAGACAAAACTTAATTTTCCTTTTCACTTTGAGTCTTCAGTAACTTATTTTTTTAATAAAACCTTTTATTTTCAAAACATATGCATGGATAATTTGACAACATTGACCCTTGAATAGCCTTGTGTTTCAGATTTTCTCCTCCTTCCCCTCACCACCTCCCCTAGATGACTTTAAAATTAGCAATTCAATGCATGTTAAACGGGTTAAAATATATGTTCAATATGTATAAACATATTTATACAATTCTCTTATTGCACAAGAGAAATCAGATCAAAAAAAGAAAGTAAATGAGTAAGAAAACAAAATGCAAGTGAGCAACAACAAAAAGTGAGAATGCTATGTTGTGATCCACATTCAGTTCCTATAGTCCTCTCTCTGGGTGTAGATGGCTCTCTTCATTACAAGATCATTGGAACTGGCATCAATCGTCTCATTGTTGGAAAGAGTCAAGTTCATCAGACTTGATAATTGTAATAATATTGACGTTGTTGTGAATAATGATCTCCTGGTTCTGCTCATTTCATTTAACATAAGTTCATGTAAGTCTCTCCAGGCCTCTCTAAAATCATCCTCCTAATAATTTCTTATAGGACAATAATATTCCATAACATTCATATGCTATATGTTATTCAGGCATTCTCCAACCGATGGGCATCCACTCAGTTTTTAGTTTCTTGCCATTATGAAAAGGGCTGCCACAAACATTTTTGCATATGTGGGTCCCTTTCCCTCCTTTAAGATCTCTTTGGGATATAGACCCAACAGAAACACTGCTGGGTCAAAGGGTATGCACAATTTGATAACTTTTTGAATATAGTTCCAAATTGCTCTCCAGAATGGCTGGATCCATTCACAACTCCACAACTAGTGCCCCAGTTTTCCCACGACCCCTCCAACATTCATCCTTGTCTTTTTCTGTCCTCTTAGTCAATCTGAGGGGTGTGTTGTGGTATCTCAGAGTTGTTTCAGTAACTTACAAGAAAGTTTTTTCCTCACTGCAGAAAAATCAAAATTGAGCTCTGTATGTTTTAGGAATAAAAAATACGAACTTCACAAATGGAGGATACATTGTTTCTAAATAACTTTTGACACAGTTCCTAGATGTTTCGTTGAACAAAGTTGGGCAGTTTACTATCTCCATCCTTTTATATTTCAGGGCAACTTTGGTATATAATTAAAAAAGATTACTTACTTGTCACCAAATTTATTATCACCAAAGTTATATAATTAATCAAAGTTCATAATTGTCATTGTTTATAATTATCAACAAAGCACACCAAATCTCCTGTCTCATACCACTTCCCAATTCTAGTCTCCCTCCCCTTTTCCCCAGATGCTCTATGATCTTCACTATAACCACAAAATCTTGGAGTTGAAAATGTAGCCTCATATGTTATAAGGTCCAGCCCATTCTTAAATAAGAATAAGAAAGAGTGGAATACAAAATTTATTCCCTTTATACAGAAAACATCTGAATATAGTTTAGAAAAAATTGTTGCTATTACTGCTCTTGAAACTGAGGTAAGTTTTGGTAAAGACAGATAAGAAGCCAAGAGAATCCACAAATTCTATTCATGGAATGCTTGTATTTAGGGTAAGGAAAAGACATCATTCCCTTTGAAAAATCCCAAAGCAAAGTCTAAAATAGTTGACAATTTGGTAAAAATGTATGGTTCTGTTGTGATCATTTTTATGCTGAATAGAAAATACAGAGGCCAAGAATGTTATTAGAGACCTACTGTATAAGTCCAATGAAATATTGCATAAGCATAATTATCAGCTAATATTGGATTCTTATGGAGCCACAAAAGGAAAAAAAAACACTTTGGCTCTCTATTGATATCCTAATTTGTCCCAGTCTGATATTAGAAATAATAAGAGTCATTGTTGTGTTTGATCATAATGTGAGTAATGAATGCATAGAGAAAATTTCTGTAGTGAAAACCTTATACAGACATTCATAGGGAAAAATAAACTTTCAAAACCTTTGACTGCTTTTTCAACTTAAATGAATTTGACGACTGACTTTCCCACTCAAACAGAAAGTATAATTCTGCATATAGTATAATGTGCTAACTTGTTTATATTTCTTCATATATAAAGGTTTGTCTGATTTCAGAAGTTAATACTTTATTAATAAGAAATAGTTTATCCATCATAAGTTAATTATGCCTTGGTTAATAAATTTAAAGTACAGTCTCACTCCTAATCATTAAAAAAAACTGAGCAAGAGGAGATTAATTTTCCTTTCTGCAGCCCTGCAGCTTTAGAGAAAGTCTAGAGTTGAACCATCAAAAAAAAAATTTTTTTTAAACAATGCCTACATTTCTTTAATGGCTCACCCAGAATGACACCAGTAAAACAAAGAAGAAAAAAATTATATGGCCAATTATTTTAGGAGTTTCTATCTAGGGAAATGGTTGCATTTAATAAACTATCCTAATAGATTGGTAATCTGGGATTTGCTTGGCCCTAGAATGTGATAGTCCTAAAGGGGTGTTAAGGAAGGTTGCCAGGACCATAGAATGCAAATCAAACAAGTATATCCTGGCTCAAAATTTGGAAATATATATAAAGCCAGGAACATTTTCAATGCAATCTTATCCAAATGTTACTCCTCCTTACCTCTTTTTTTTCTTTTTAATTACTATCCCATATCCCTATATTTTTTTTTCTTCAACACCTTGATGTTTCACCTCCCCAATCCAAAACCAATCTTTTACATGGTCCAACTATATCTGGAATAACAATAGAACTCATATGGCACATTAAGTTTTTAAGGTATTTCCTTCCTTTAATGATTTCCTATTTATCCAGTCCATACAGTGTTTCATACATATTTGTATGTTTTCTTCCCCATTAGATTATAACCTCCTTGAAAGAAGGGACTGCCTTTTGCTTCTTTTTGTATCCCCATTATTTAGCATAGTGGCTGGTACATAGCAGGTGTTTAATAATTTTTTATTAGTTGAATTAAACACTAACACTTTTGAGAATATACATGAAGAGTAACCCAAGAAGGGACTGATGAATGGTGGAAGAAGCATTGTATATAGACTCAAAGGACCTGAATTTTATTGCTCTAAGTTCTATGACTTTGAAAATTATGTTATGTAACTCCAAGTCCCAATTTCTTTGTAAAATACTCTGTTATAAGACTGTGGTTAATATAAAAGTAAATATTATATGCAAAGTGTAAAATAACATGGCTTACTGACTAGACAGATGACTTCAAGCCAGGAATCCCCATCAAATCCCATTTCAGCAATACATAAACACATTCACAAACAGTACTTGATCAAAATCATACAAATATATCACATATCCATATATGCTATATACACATGCATACATATACAAATGTATATGTATGCATATTGAACAAGTCACTCAGCTTTCTAAAAAATTCCCAAAGACTATAGTCGCAGAAGATAAAGATGAAGACTTAATAGAAATCAGAACAACTGGCTTTTAATCCTCTTTGATTGAAATGCACCTTGTAACTTGAAACAATGACAAATTCTAATTTGTTAAGCGTTTTAATGTTTCCATGGTTTTTTCCCTCTACTAATAGCCCTGTAAGATTAGTCATAACAAATATCATTGTTTCCATTTTGAAGAAAACTGTCTTGGAAGTAATGGGTACAATCTAAAATAAGGGAGGAAACAAAGGTTTGAACTTCTGAGCATATCCGTTTATTAACCAATGCATACCAAATGCATAAGAAATTGGGACCAGGTCTCCTCAGCCTGGCACAGTGGGAGACACGTTTTTGTGCATTAAAAGCAAACAAATGACAGGACAGAAGCCAGGATAGAAGACTAGGCAATGTGATTGCTAATTGGAGGAAAGATTAGGGGTTTTCAAATTAGGAGTTTTAAGAGTTGATAGGGAGGAAAGTAAACAGATGTAATTCTCTGAAATCAGACAAAGAAGTGTTCCACTCCTTCTCAATTGTCTGTATTCAATCAAAGGAATTAAATAGTAACAGATGGACCAGTATTAGGCCAGTATTCAGTAAAGGTACATGAGTTTCTTGAGAAGCATAATGTGAGAAAATTCTTTGCTTCACTCTTTGGATGTTTCTGGTCATAACTGAGGTCCTGAATTTCTCTAAGCAACAGGTAGAGTTGGTCCAGCTTCCTAGCTACACAGGGAT
Source organism: Myrmecobius fasciatus (assembly GCA_023553655.1). Lineage (NCBI taxonomy): Eukaryota > Metazoa > Chordata > Mammalia > Dasyuromorphia > Myrmecobiidae > Myrmecobius > Myrmecobius fasciatus. Next base: position 44,968 of record JAJPUD010006292.1, on the reverse strand, counting down.
AGATTCAAACAATGTTATAAAGTTTTCTCATAATTCCCATGATTAAATAAAGTTTTCTCATAGAAATTGGACTAGATCCATAATTGAATAGAAAGGGAACTGAATTAGATCCAGAATTGAAGAAAAAGAAGGATTCAGTATAGTTCACTCAATTCCCACAATTCTCTCAGGAGATGATCTGATTCTTCAATGATTCCATATAGTTAGCAAACATCAGTGCCAGGACTTAAACTTAGATGCACTGATCCTGAGAGGAAAGGTCATTCTACTATATCACATTGTAAGTCACAGAACCTCTCCAGACCTCAAATCAACCATCTATAAAATAAGAATTTTAGGCTAGATAAATGCCAAGATTTCTTTCAGTTCAGTCCATATATTTATGTATAAATATAAATAAAGTAAATCTAATAATTGCAAAAAGGCATTGAATTTATTGTCACCAGATATTTAATCAGAAACTTCCTATTGATCCAATAGGGCTAATGAAGGAGGAATTTCTGAATTGGTTGGAATTTATATCTCTAATTTCTCAGCTCTAGTATTCTATGACCATATATTTTAGCTCACACTTTTCAGCTATCATATGAATTATAATTTGAAGAGAAAAATTCACAGTAAGAAAAATCAATGCTAAGTTCTATGATAAAATTCTTGTAAGAATCACCCCTCCCACCTGCATGGAAAGAGGAGAATCATCATTCAAAGAATGTTTTACTAAAATATTAAATAGAAGCACAGACAATTGTCTGGTCCTAGGAAATATAATGATTTCACATGTTTGATTTTTTGAACTATTCCATGGAACATGAGAATACTAATAAATTCCAGGCGCAAAAGATAAATTGAACTTGAAGGCCTCCTTAGGTCCATTCAGACTCTTAAATAATTTTACTCTTGGATTCTGTGGTAAAATGTGTTCTCCCAGGTTTTTTTATGCCTTTTCTTATTGGACTATGTGATTAGCATATACACAAAAAGAAAATTGTAGTTTGTCTGCAGTAATAATTTACTGTGAGGAATTACTGTGTGAATCTTAAAATGACATTACATGTATTAGTCTTCTTTGCCTTCCTCTCTTGCTCCATCCTTTCCTTCCTTTCTCCCTCCCTTCCTGCCTTTTTTTCTTCCTTCCTTCCTCCCTTATCATCTTTAAAATCTCCTTAGAATCTAGTCTGATTTCTACTATCTTCCGAAAGTAAAATATCCCAAAATATAGCTTTTAAATATCTTTGCTCAGATTTTTGTTCCTTTTCTCTAGACTTTTTAAAATGCTTATATTAATTAACAATCTCTATCTTGGCTTTGAAAAGGCAGGAAAAAGTAAAAACAACATTGTGTCAAAATACAAGCATGAAAGGGACACGAATGTTTCCCTTTCTTCCCTCACAGCTGTCACCTTTAGCACTTTTAAGGGCAGCATAGCAAACATCTGGACATTTATTTGAGTCTTTTTTTCACTTTGTCCTTGTAATGTTCTGTTATAAAATGGACTAGCAGTTTAACTCTGAGGGTGATTTTCTTACACACAGAGGACTGGCTTTGACACTTTTGATTTTATTTTGCACTTCTGTTTTTACTGGCAACATAGGACCTTTATGCACCTGAGCATAAACTTGTAGGCCTGTTAGTGATGGGCTTTTGCCAAAGTATAGCATTAATGGCACTCTGAAGGCTGAGGCTAGTAGCAGGGAGATGCTTAGTTTGATAAAAAGGCTGTAGATGGAGATTGTCTCAGTGATAGAGGAAATCATGCCTAAAATAAAGGAATGTATCCATTTAACAGACTTTAGAATAAAAGAAAAGAAAGAATTCAAAGTAAAAGCAATCTTTTAAAATGAGGCTGTGTAAAACTGTTCATTTTTTTAAATGACATAATAACTAATTATATTTGTGAGCTTTCCTCATGCTCTCCTGACTACAAATCAGAGGGTCTTGTCTTTCTCACTGGTCTAATATTCCAATCAGATTTTCTGGTTCCCAAATTTTCTAAAGTTTTCTGGAAGGAAATTGATGTTTATAATTAAAGATGAATGAGCTATATACTCTCTTCCAGACATTAATCAGATCATGAAGCTATGATCCCCTTCTTCTACAGGGGAGGTGGGTAGAGCCCTTCAATCAATATCCCTCTGTTTTAAAATAAATTGCTATTTTGCTTCAGTTTTTTTTCCTACTAAAGAAAATGATCTTTAGATTGGGAAGAACAGAAGAAAAGAGGATAACAACCCATGATTAGTGAGGACACACTAAGAAATTACTAATCTTCAGTAGGATCTAATCATCAAGCTTGTATTAACTATGTCTTAGAGTAAAGTAGTGACTATGATTGCTGAGTCACCATCACAAATTTTAGGAAATACAGAAAAGAGAGTGATGCACCATAATGAAAGAATAGTCTCACTTTTTAATGGTCTTGACTGATTTCTTGAAAAATTCTAGGACAAGATCAATGAATTGGGGTTACAATTAAAAAAACTAGAAAAAGAGCAAATTAAAAACCCTCAATCAAATACCAAATTGGAAATTCTGAAAATAAAAGGTGAAATTAATAAAATTGAAAATAAGAAAACTATTGAATTAATAAATAAAACTAAGAGTTGGTTTTATGAAAAAAACCAACAAAATAGATAAGCCTTTAGTTAATTTGATCAGAAAAAGGAAAGAAGAAAATCAAATTGTTAGTCTCAAAAATGATAAGGGAGAACTTTCCTCCAATGAAGAGGAAATTAGAGTAATAATTAGGAGTTACTTTGCCCAACTTTATGCCAATAAATTCGATAATCTAAATGAAATGGAGGAATATCTACAAAAATATAGATTGCCCAGGTTAACAGAAGAGGAAATAGATTATTTAAATAGCCCCATTTTAGAAAAAGAAATAGAACAAGCTATTAATCAACTCCCTAAGAAAAAATCTCCAGGGCCAGATGGTTTTACATGTTAATTCTACCAAACACTCAAAGAACAATTAATTCCAATACTATACAAACTATTTGAAAAAATAGGGACAGAAGGTATACTACCAAATTCCTTCTATGATACAGATATGGTGCTGATAGCTAAACCAGGTAGGGTGAAAACAGAGAAAGAAAACTATAGACCCATTTCCCTAATGAATATTGATGCAAAAATTTTAAATAAGATTTTAGCAATGAGATTACAGAAAGTTATCTCCAGGATAATACATCTTGACTAAGTAGGATTTATACCAGGAATGCAGGGCTGGTTCAATATCAGGAAAACTAACAGCATAATCAATTATATTAATAACCAAACTAACAAAAATCATATGATTATCTCAATAGATGCAGAAAAAACATTAGATAAAATCCAACACCCATTCCTATTAAAAACACTAGAGAGTATAGGAATAAATGGGCTTTTCCTTAAAATGATTAGTAGCATCTACTTAAAACCATCAGCAAGTATCATATGTAATGGAGACAAACTAGAACCATTCCCAATAAGATCAGGAGTGAAACAAGGCTGTCCACTATCACCATTACTATTTAATATTGTATTAGAAATGTTATCTTTGGCAATAAGAGAAGAAAAAGAGATAAAAGGAATTAGAGTAGGTAATGAAGAAACCAAATTATCACTCTTTGCAGATGACATGATGGTATACGTAGAGAACCCTAGAGACTCAACTGAAAAACTACTAGAAACAATTCACAATTTTAGTAAAGTTGCAGGATTCAAAATAAATCCACATAAATCATTAACATTTTTATATATTACCAACAAAGTTCAGCAGCAAGATATAGAAAAAGAAATTCCATTCAGAATAACGGATGATAGCATAAAATATTTGGGAATCTATCTGCCAAGAAAATGTCAGAAACTATATGAACTAAACTACAAAACACTTTCCACACAAATAAAATCAGACCTAATCAATTGGAAAAACATTAAGTGCTCATGGGTAGGCCGAGCGAATATAATAAAAATGACAATACTACCCAAACTAATTTACTTATTTAGTGACATACCAATCAAACTCCCAAGAAATTATTTTACAGATCTAGAAAAAATAGTAGTAAAGTTCATTTGGAAGAACAAAAGGTCAAGGATTTCAAAGGAATTAATGAAAAAAAAGACAGATGAAGGTGGCTTTGCTGTACCAGATATAAAACTATATTATAAAGCAGCAGTCATCAAAACCATTTGGTACTGGCTGAGAAACAGAGCAGTTGATCAGTGGCTTAGAATAGGATATCAGGACAAGCTAGGTAATAATGTTAGCAATTTAGTGTTTGATAAACCCAGGGACCCCAGCTTTTGGCATAAGTACTCACTATTCAGCAAAAACTGCTGGGATAATTGGAAACTAGTGTGGAAGAAATTAAGGTTGGACCCACACCTAACGCCACACACCAAGATAAGATCTAAATGGGTTCATGATCTAGATATAAAGATTGATGTTATAACCAAATTAGAGGAACATGGAATAGTTTACTTCTCAGACCTGTGGAGATGGAATAAATTTATGTCCAGGGAAGATCTGGAACTCTTAATTGAACACCAGATAGATAATTTTGATTATATTAAGTTAAAAAGTTTCTGTACTAACAAAACTAATGCAGACAAGATTAGGAGGGAAGCATCAAATTGGGAAATCATCTTTACATTTAGGGGTTCTGATAAAGGTCTCATCTCTAAGATATATAGAGAATTGTCTCACATTTATAAGAATCCAAGCCATTCTCCAATTGATAAATGGTCAAAGGATATGAACAGACAATTTTCAGATGATGAAATTAAAACTATTTATAATGATATGAAAAGGTGCTCCAAATCACTATTGATCAGAGAAATGCAAATTAAGACAACTCTGAGGTACCACTACACACCTGTCAGATTGGCTAAAATGACAGGAAAAGATAACAATGAATGTTGGAGGGGATGTGGGAAGACTGGGAGACTGATGCATTGTTGGTGGAGCTGTGAATGGATCCAACCATTCTGGAGAGCAATTTGGAGCTATGCTCAAAAAGTTATCAAACTGTGCATACCCTTTGACCCAGCAGCATTTCTATTGGGCTTATATCCCAAAGAAATCATAAAAGAAGGAAAGGGCTCCACATGTGCAAGAATGTCTGTGGCAGCTCTTTTTGTGGTGGCTAGAAACTGGAAACTGAAGGGATGCCCATCAATTGGAGAGTGGCTGAATAAATTATGGTATATGAGTGTTATGGAATATTATTGCTCTGTAAGAAACGACCAACAGGACGATTTCAGAGAGGCCTGGAGAGACTTGCATGAACTGATGCTGAGTGAGATGAGCAGAACCAGGAGATCGTTGTACACGGCAACAACAGTACTATATGAGGATCAGTTCTAATGGACATGACTCTCTTCAACAATGAAATGCTTCAAACCAATTACAATTGTGCAGTGAAAAAGGCCATATACACTCAGAGTGAGGGATGTGAAATGTGGACCACAACATGACATTTTCATGTTCTCTATTGATGTTTGCTTGCATTGTATTTCCTTTATCAGATTATTCTCTCTTATAGATACGATTTCTCCTGAACAAAAAAAATGATGTGTGGCAATAACTATACATATATTCGACTTAAGTATTCTAACATAATTATCATGTAGTGGATATCCTGCTATCTAGGGGAGGGGTGGGGAGTAGGGGAGAAAAATTTGTAACAGAAAGCTTTTTAAGGGTTAATGTTTAGTAATTACCCATACATATGTTTTGCAAATAAAAAGTATTAATAATATAAAAAAGAAAAATTCTAGGACATATTATCAAGGGGACATTTAGAAGAGCAAGCAATAATAACTAATAATTAACATAAACAAATTCAAAACAGTTCATGCCACATTAGTCTCAAATTCATTTTTTGACAGAGTAATGAGATAAGAGGACTAAATAATGTATCTAAATTTAAACAAAGAATTTTACAAAATCTCTTATCTATTTATGAAAACTATGGAGAAATATTATACCAATGCAAGGCTCCAAAACATCTCCTTTAAAACCTTTTTAGAATTCAGTATGATGTTTAGAATCTGCTAAAAGTTAAAATCCTCTAGCTGGGTAGATCTGAAATGCAAAGAAGGATTATTAATGGGTCAAGTCCAACTTGGATTGTATTCCAGAGAATTATTTTTTGCCCCTCATGCTCTTACATTATCACCAATGGTTTGGATTATCTCATATAGCATGCTTATCTCATAGTACAAAGGTAAAAGTGATGGCTAGGGGCAGCTAGGTGATGCAGTGGATAGAGCACCAACTCTGAAGTCAGGAGTTCAAGTCTGTCCTTAGACACTTAACACTTCCTAGTTGTATGAACCTGGGTAAATCACTTAATCCCAATTGTTTCAGAAAAAAAAATTGTGATGAGGCAATTAACATTTTGAATGTTAAGAGTCAGAGTCCAAATAGATGTCAACAGGCTAAAACAATTTGTTAAATCTAATAAAATAAAATGAGAGGGAGAGAATCCTACAAAGTTAGGCTAAAAAAATCAACTTTACAAGTGAATTTCAAGCTCAATATGAATCAATTTTTGTAACACAATGGCTAAAACCCACAATTCTATTCATTGCTAGGCACCAATTTTTAAGAATGTTATTTATAAATTGAAGTGTATGTAGAAAAGCAAGGCCATTAAGGTGAGAAGTTTGGAGACTATAACATATGATGATCTGTGGAAGGAACTAGAATTCATTAATATAAAAAATGTGGTTAGGTGAGGAAGGAATAAAAGCTGTCTTCAAGTTTTCAAAGAACTGTTATATGGAACAGGCATTAGACTTGTTCGGTTTGACTCTGGACAGTAGAACCTAATGGTGTGGGAAAGTTGAGATGAAATAAAATGGGGGAAAGTCAGAAAACATTAGATAAACATTTGCTATTATTGCTATCATCAACAATTATAATTGATCAAAAAGTATAACTGATTGCCTTTTAAAGTTATAGAGTTTTCTGCTTCCCCTTCTCTGAATATTATCAAGTAAAGGTTGGATACTCACAGAAGTAATTCCTATGTAAGTACTATTTGAACTAGGTAGACATTGAAGTCCCTTTGATTTTTCAGATTCCAAGATTCTGTTAATGATGCTAGGGAATAGTTAATAGTATATTTTGGTTGGTATATAGTGTGTAAAAGAGAAAGAAGTGTAAAATGGCATTGAAAAAACTAGATTAGTGAGAGAAGTTCTTTAAATTCCAAGCTGAGTTTCTATTATTTTTTTCTTTATGAGCAAGAGAGTGCCCACTGAAAATTTTTGCATAGAGTAATGACAGTCACAAATCTGGAAGATTATTTTTGGCAAATCTGGGAAAGATGACAGGAAGGAGAGACCTCTTAGAGAGTTACAATCCAGAAAAGGAGGGATGAAGGTTTGAATTAGTTTGTTAGTAATGAAAAGGAATGGATGTAGTGGAAACTTTATGAAGGTAATGCCAGCTGATCTTTACTAGTGATTGAAAGTAGATAATAAATGATATGAAAGAGTCATGAGATTTCAATCATTGGTTACTGGGAGTGAGGGTAGGTAATACTATGGGAAGTAAGGAAATCGAGGGAATGCCATTTAGAAAGGTGATTATTCAGTTTTTGCTAATATGGAGTTTGATATAACTGTAAAACATCAGGTGAAGCAATTGGAGTTCAGAGAACAGGTTGAAATTTGATCGTAGATTTGGAGGTTATTGGTATAGAAATAATAATTGAAGTCATTAGTATAGATTGAATTTCTAAAAGTGAATGTAGAGAGAGAAAAAAAAAGGCTGATAAAAGAGTTTCTAGGGACAGTCTCAGGGAAATGCATGAAAGACAATAAATGAGCAAAGGTGACCTCAAAGAAGTCATTAGACAAATAGAAGGAAAACCAGGAAAGGACAATGTCATGGAAGCAAAGGGAAAGAGAGTATCCAGAAAGGAAGGATGATAACAATGTTAAATGCTATAGACAAGTCAAGAAAGAGAGCACTGAGAAGAGATTATCAAGTCTGGCAATTGAAAAATTATCTTGGAAAAAAACAGGTTCTATTAATACTAGAGATAGAAACCAAGTTACAAGAAGTTGAATGAACAGGAAGTACAAGCATTGTATGTAGTTATTACTCTTGGTAGAATTTTCACAGACAAGAAGAGGTTCAGTGTTCTTCCCCATAAACAAAACCCAGAGTGAGTATACCGATATTACTTCCTTAGCTACTTAGGGAACATGGCAATAGAAGAAAGGAGGAGAGACAGTTAAGAGTTAGAGTCAGATGTCGAGAGTTGAATCCTGGCTCTTTAACACTTACTAGTTGCATAAAAATGGGCAAATCATTTGACTATCATGTGTTTCAGGTTACTTATCTATAAAATGGGGTTAATAATACTGTTAGTACTTATGCCAAAGGGAAGACATGAGGATTAAATGAAATAACATTTGCAAAACTCTTTGAAAGCCTTAATGTACTGAGTTAACATGGTATGCTGTCCTCTGATGGGGAAGAGGAAGGGAATACATATTTAAAATTTGTACTAGGCACATGGCACCACCATGTATTAGGCACAGTACTAAGGACTTAAAAACAAACAAACAATATTGACTCACTCATCTTCACAAAAAACAAAACAAACAAAAAACCTGGGAGATAGGTGCTACTATTAGCACACTTTTATAATGGAGGAAATTAAAATAAATGGAAATTTAAATTATATGCCCAGGTTTACAGGGTTTCTTTCTTTTTTTGGTTTACTTTGCTGAGGCAAATGGGGTTAAGTGACTTGCCCAAGGTCACACATCCAGGAAGTGTTAAGTATCTGAGACCAGATTTGAACTCAGTCTTCCTGAGTTCAGGGCTGGTGCTCTATCCACTATACCAATTAGCCTCAAATGTTCTAGTCTCTCACCCAACTCTACCTACATATAATGGTTAAGATACTGGGCAAGTCACAACTTGTGAGTGTCCCTAAAACTACAAGACTTCAGAGTAGGAGTTGATCTCCAATTATAGACGGACTTTGTCACTGAGTATACCCTTAACCAGTGAAATCATAGATCTGTTTCATATCATTATATACATATCAACTATTATTTTTAGTAGTAGTAAGAAATTTATTTTACTATGTCAACACACAAGGAATGGAAATATTTGCAAATTAAGCAACCAAATTCTTTACTCTCCCATAATTCCATGATAATTATGTGAACTAAATTCTAGCAAGAACCACAGCTTTTACATTCATCTAGTTTGCTTAAATATATCTAGAAAGATATTGACCAATTTAAAAGATGTCTAATTTAACCCACTACATGTTTCATCAGCACCCCCAGGAACATCACTGGGGAATAGTATTTATGCCTTTCTGTAGAGATGGGACTAGACACATATCAGTATGTTTTGGAACACTCTTTCCCATAGAGCATTCTTCTTTATACTGCCCACACAAAGGTCAATATGTTTCATTTAGTTTATTCATTTTTAAAATAGGGTCATAATGACTCTATGCTGGTATAATCTTTGTAAGTGGGAGTCCAGAGATGCTTCTTCATGCAGTGTGAATATGACTCATTCAATGATGATTTGTGTAGACTTTCATATTCTCAACCTTATATGCATATTCCTGCAAGTTATACAATTCCTGAATAATATGCAAATAACTAACACTTGAATTAAATTGCTTTTTCATGAGATAAGAAAATAATCATAGCATTTACAGTTGCCACTTTTAGAAGGAAAATTTAAAAATCATTGATCATAATGCAATATCTTACTCCAATTCCATCAAGTTGAGAAATGAGGGAGAAGAGAATTCATCATATAATGTTTTATTGCGTAACTAAAGATATTACTTGTTTACCAAAATGTTTACTCCTTACAGGAGGAAGTTATTAAAATGATTAGGTCATCCTCACCTCCAGACAGTCCAAACTTGCGTGACTCAGAATTGAATAAGTTATCCTTCCTTTTCAATAAATGATCTTTATAATACTTATGTTCTGTCTATGATGAGGAAGATGTAATCTAGAATTTTCATAAATGTAGTTACCAAGAAATCTAACCACAGTACCAAATTATGTTTTTAACCAATTAATTTTTAGAACATGCTCACATGAATGGATAAGCTGAGGTTCACTCAAGGCACTCAGCAGAATAGAGTCTCTGATTTTAGGCTAGTGTTTTCTGACAGTACACTCTTTTTATGCCCTAGAATCTGTTATTCCCTCTCCAGGATGATGTTTTTCAAGTCATCAGGCCAATGTGCCTTCCAATATTATCACATCATCAATATCATTTTATTGACAATGCATTCAATTAACTTAACTAGTCAAAGCATTCCCAGCACCTTGCCAGGCCTGCTAATAGGAGCATAATAGGGAGATTATATGGTAAAAATGGCTGTGTAAGTGACAAACACATGCACCATGAACAAGAGCTATCTGGCACTGCTGATCTCAGCTGTTGGCATGGCTGGCATCCAATGGAGCCTTAAAAAGCTCTGTGCTCTGCTGATACACCACTTCTTTCAACTGAAGAAGCCAACGTGGGCTGTCACACCAGGAATGAGCATGCTATCTTCCTTATTACCTTCAAGTAACTCTAAGGAATTGAGTTGTAAAGTACCTTACCTTGCATTGTTGTTCGGGTGGGTTCTGAAAACAGAGGAATGAGCAAGAGGTAGATGAGGTAGACAAATGAAAGTCCATTGTACCGGAAAGCACATGCTGCATTTGGAAAGGAGAGGGAAAACTGTATTAGTTAAACTATCTCAAATAATGGAGAATACAACAGGATTTCAGTGGTGCAAGCTGTTACCAATTCAAGATGCATCACCAATTAAACAGTAGCAGCAATCGATAATTATTAACTGAATTAGGGGTTCCCTTATGTTTTGTATAATGGAGAATATGAAAGAATTGCAAGAGGTCACTTTGCCCTTAGAAAGGTTACAATTAAGGTGGGGGGATAAAACAAAAATAAATTAACTAATGGCTAAACAATATAAGACAATTTAATAAAAATAATTAAAATTTATTTTTCTATGCAGTGCTAGAAATGTCAGGGAAGATTAAATGCTAAATCATGTGATTCCTATAAAAATACTATAGAAATTGAGAGATGTGGGTTATAGGGGAAGTGATCAAGTAAGACTTTATACAGGAGATAACATTTGATTTTGGCCCGGAAAGATGACAATAATAATAAACAATTACTAAGGCAATCATCATCTACTAAACACTTACTATGTCTCAGGCAGTGCTAAACACTAGAGATAAAAAGAAAAGCGAAAGAGTCCATCTCAAGAAGCCTTGACAACATGGGAAGACAACATGCAAACAAAAATCTTATTATTCAGTAATTTTAGACCCTATGACTCTGATTTTCTTGTCACTGGAGTGATTTGCATTTCCTTCTCCAGCTCATTTTATAAATGAGGAACAGAGGCAGAGAGTTAACTGGCTTGCCCAGGTCACAGAGCTGAGAAGTGTTGTGCTGATTTAAAAAGTTCAAGAAATATAGTTACTGGGTAATTTAATAAGGCTAGAAAGTTATTAATAAAAGGAGAATCATTTGACTGTCTCTCTTGGACCTAAGACAACTATGGTGGCAGAACTCACAATTTATATATTATTCAAAGCAATGAGGAGCTACTAATGACATCAAATCATCCTTGGAAAGAGAAATTATCTCTACTTAGACCATCACAGGCTTTAGCTATTTAGAAAAAAAGATGTCTCCACCCAAGCTTGAGTACAATATAATGGACTTCCACAACTTAGATGAATTTCATGTAAGATTGTGTGGGGTTTGACCAAGATGAGAACAATTAATGCAATCTTTTTATGAGTAATGTTCTTTAAAAACAAACAAACAAACAAACAGAAAAAAAACCCTGAACTTCCGGTCAGGTCTTTGGAAGAAGGTGTCCAAGGCTGGATTTTAACTCATAAACATCAGTCTTCCTGATTCTAAGGTCTATCGACTGTGTTCCCTAACTGCCCAATACTATGTGTGTGTGTGTGTGTGTGTGTGTGTGTGTGTGTGTGTGTGTGAATGCTGTACAACTATAATGACTAAGCTTGGCCCCTGAGAAGAGATGAAATAATGTATCTCTCCTCTTTATTTCAGAGGTCAAGTACTATCAGTATTTTGCTTTGTATATAATGTCAATTGCATATATACCTTCCTAGGAAAGACATTATTTCAATACTATAAAAATAAATATTATAGCTCTGAAATTTTGAGATTTTGATGAAAATGTAATGTTAACAGAATGGTTACTCCCTTCACTAATGTAGATCATAATTTGTCCACACTTTTCATCTGTCTCAATTTTTGTCCATATCTTTCCACGCATCCTCCATTATATAATCCACATGATGAATTGGGGAAAAAAATTCCCATCTTCTTTTCTTTGGGAGTATGCATTGATACTTCCAAAGAAATGAGGAGCCACTAATGATATCATATCAGCCTTGAAAAGAGGCATTATCTCTACTCAGACTACCATAGGCTTTGGCTATTTAGACAAAAGGATATGTCTTCACCCAAGCTTGAGTAGAATATAATGGACTTCCCCATCTTAGATGAAATTTAAGTTATCAATCTTTTCTATGCAGTTTTATCTACTTACTAGCCTTTCACTTTAACTTGTTATACATTTTTTCTATGATGCCCTTTCCACCATTTCTCATATATAAATTATAAACAATATGGTGAAGTCTACTTATACCTGGCCAATACCACTCAATTTTCCTTTAACAAATTTGTAATTTTTTACTTTTCCAAGAGCTGCTTTTCTGTGATGAACAAACTCTAGGTAATATTCATGTTAAAAGAATGGGTTTTTATGATTGTGAGCAACTTGAGTAGGTGCTTAATAAATGTCTGTTCCCTCCCCAATCCATTTTTCATTCATTTTCCCTCCCAGTCAGAGAGAGTGGTTGTACTATTTTCTTTTCATTTGAGGGGAAATCACCAAGGAGGCTTAGTTTTTGGGGTTTTGTTAGAATGAGTGTGCTCTGAAAAAAAAATATATATATATATGAAAGCATTTGGATAACCTCTTTGTTAGTAGTGAATCTTTTATTTGGATTTGTGTCCAATCTTCTGACATGAGTGAATGGAATAACACTTAGATAACTCTAAATCTGCATGTTTTATATACTACTTCATGACAATATTTGTTGGGCATTCAGAGAAAGGTATTTCTACGGTCATATCTGTCAAAGAATCTTGTATAATTTTAATGTCTGCATGAGAGATACCTTATTTAAATATTTTTTTGTTCTACCACAGCCAATGATTTTTTATATAATTAATAAAACACAGAGGTATCTGCCATCCTATATGCCTGTCAATAGTTCAGCTATAAGAATGGCGCCTAGCTTAGAACATCTCATGAAAAATGCATTCCAATCATGTAAAGACCATTTTCATAAGAAAAAAATGTATAGAGAAAAGAAATTCCATTCAATCCCTATTTAGTTATTGTAATGACTGCTATATACAAGACACTGTCCTGGTAGTATTCTAAACCAATTAGATCTTGACCCTAAAATGCTTCTATCTAGCATATACCCATACAAGGGAATAATTTAAGAAAAGAAAGAACTTAATTCTTATATGTGGAAAAGGATCAAGGAAAACATCTGGAAAGGAGGTAGTACTTAAACTGAGCCTAAAGGAAGATAATTAATTCTAGAAGATAGAGAAGAGGGAATGAATTCCAATATAGTAGATGACACATGAATACATAGAGTTGGTTTCTTTAATTTTACTTACATGTTGGTATCCTCTCTGTCATCATTTTAGGAATTTTGTTTGATCATTTCCATGAATTTAAAATTTAACTGTTTATAATTTATCTTTAAAATAAATCTTTCACACAAATATCTTTTTCTTGATTTTTGGGTCAGATTCTGTCCTAAAAAGGAAATTGGAAAAATCCAATTTCATCTTTTGAATTACCACGAAATTTAATGTGATAATTTGATCATTTTTGCAAATGAAAAGAGATGTTTATAGCAATAGCAGGACTGTTCCATTTTTTATTTATTTTCTTTGTTTCTGTCTCTGTCTCTCTTTGCCTGTTTGACTGTCTGCTCTTCTTCCCTCCTTCCCTCCTTGTCTCTGTGTCTGTGTCTGTGTTTCTCTTTCTGTTTCTATCTCTTTATCTTTGTCTCTGTGTCTCTGTCTCTGTATCTCTGTCTCTGTCTGTCTTTTTCTTTCTTCTCATCAATTTCAATTTTAAATAATCCTTGGAATGATTAATTTACCTGAATCTCAAGCCAAATTCTTTGCAAGTTCATTTTCTTCTCAATTGCTTTTCTAAGATAATAGTTTATTCATCATGCTTTATCACCAACCTAATTAATGTTTTATAGATAAGTTTTATTTTAAAAAAAGTTTGTTTTCCCATGGTTTTTGGAATTGTAAGAAAAAGTACTTTACTGTATGTTACCTTCTTTGGCAAATATTGATAGTCATTGTGAAAGTCTTTACTTTTGTCTATTTCCCAATTTTTGAAGTCAATATTTTATTTGACTTTTTGTGATTATATATAGTTCTATGTTTCAAAACTGCAATTATCACACCTTTTGAAGTAACTCTTCAGAGATGTCATTTTATAATTTAATTTTCTAAATATGGAACCTGGTTTGCACTGACAAATATGTAAAGAATAAAACCACTCCAAGAACACACATACACACACACTTTAGAATTTAATAATATTTTAGGAAAGAATAAAATAAAAACTATAAGGGAGAAAGAAAAAAGCGACAAAGGTAAACCCACCCTGAGTAGGAAGAAAACAATAGAGAAGAAAAGAAAAAGAAGAGAGGGAAGGAAAATGGTGTTTTAAAAAATTCATTGCAATGTGACTTAATTTTTCTATTTCAGCCATATGATTACTGCTACATTTTATTGGCATTTAAATTTTTTATTATATTTCCAGTATTATAATTTTAGACTTTAAAGTTAAATGTTCTCAGAACTATTTATCCTATTTCCTTCAAATCCACATAGTATCAAACAAAACCACATTATCTACATCAGAGGATACAAAGTCTTAAATGTAGAGAGCCTCCATTTCAACTCAGGGCATTCAGATTGAGCATAATCTAAATTGGTAATAGCCTGAAGGGTCTTTGTTTATTTTAACAGTTGCCAAATCAATTGGTAGATATACATTACTTAGAGTAACTTCATTAATAAATGATAAAAGACTTCTGTCAATTCAGTGTTTCTGTCTTATTTTTAAATATTCTGTACTTGTGCACTCTAAAGAGGTCAATTGCTTTTTGAAGATAAAGCCTCTTAGTGTACAAAATTCTGATCCAATTTTCAACTTCTAGAAGCTATACCAAGAATCTTTATTGAAATACATAGGAAAAGTAACTAAAAGACACAGCTGCTGTTTACCTACAATGATAGAGTGGGGAGGGGAAAGACATTTAAAAAAAAAAAAAAAACTAATACAGATTCTTATTAAGGAACAAAGGATAACTTTGCAATTAGACACAGAAAAACATTCCTAAGTTCATTGTCTATTTGTGCAGTACTCTTCCCTTCTATATTGTCTTGTGTTTTACATCCGCTAAAGTCTCAAATTTCCCAAACATACGGGATGTGTTAGAACAGAAGCCAGACAAAGGCTTCTCTTCCCTTTTCCTTTACCCTCTAACCTTGATGTCCACCATAGATATGTAAGGGTCACAGTTCCTGTCCCAAATGTTTCCTTACTTTTTTTTAATTTGTAAAGAAAGTTTGTTCATATTAATTTTTCTCACTATTGTTTAAGTTGCCAGAAATTTTTTTACATATTTACACTTAGTATGTGTCATCTGAAAAATACTTTTAACTTGTTTCAAAAGAATATCAAATATCAAATAGCTAGGAGCAATGCAACTGAGAACAGCATCAGATCAGTAGGACATTTTAATCTTACCTCAATTTATTCAGAATACTCTACTGGCTATTAAAACAATAATGCAAATTTATTTTCATAAATTTTATATGTATGGCTTATTTTCCCCAGGTGTGACTAGCTTATCATAAAATTACTCATTTATACAATAGCTGTCTATAAATGTCAAAATTAATGTGGATAAAAATATCTGATAAATCCTTATGTTCTATTCTTTTCTGAGAACCCCCAAAATAATCCTTATGGATTTGATTTGGAAAAAGGACAAATAGAGTTTTAAAGCATCAGGCCTATGAAGGTTTCCTTTTAAATATATATTGCCCAATTCTGTAAATCTCTATTTTCCTCTGAAGTCTGAATAGTAATTAGTTGCCTTACATAGCATATACCTCATGGATAAAGATTATGAAAATTATCCCCCTTCTACTAGGAATCATTTGAAAACTAAGTATTCAGTGTGCATCTGCTAAGTGGGAGGCACTATTAAGGGATGGGGATACAAAATAAAAATTTTAAAATCCCTATCCTTAAGGAGATTGTATTTTCCCCAAAGAAACAACATATATACACATATAAGTAAATACAGAGAAAAATTCAAAGTATTTTCAAGGGGGGGGGGACGGTGCTGGAGATAGGGATGTTCTGCATGAGGGAGAGAGAGCAGAAAAGATCTTTATATAAACTTTGACCCTTAAGCTTATTTTGGAAGGAATTTTGGGAGTCTATTAAATGCTTTGAAGATAATAATTATCCCAATAGCTCTTCTAGCAGAATGTTGAACAAAAACTATTTAAAATAAGCTGTATTTTAAAGCAAAATTTTGTAATATTTTGGGATTGTCCACCTTGGTTGATAAAGTATATATTTTAAAGAGTAATTAGTCAAAGGGAAGCTAGGTGGTGCAGGTGATGGAACACTGACCTTGGAGTTAGGAAGACCTGGATTCAAATTTGGCCTCAGATATTTACTAGCTGTGTGATCCTGGATAAGTCATTTAATCCTGACTATCTTTCCTTCCCCCAAAAAAGATTAATTAGTTAAGAAAATCCAATTTCTATTTTTTATTTGTGCTAATTTTTGAACTTTTTATTCCTTTTTTCCCAGTCAAAATTTGCTTGAGATTTCCTTTAATATTAAAAAAAATTACCTTACCCTCTACTTCACTATATCTTATTTCAAGTACAACTTCTGTTATCAAGATAGAACGATTTGACCATGAAAACCTAAGAAAGGTTGGCATGGCCATCATTCTAATTAATTATTCATTTGTTGCTTTTTGATTTTATGTTTAACAAAGTATTGCTCCTCTCTGAAAAGCCATGAAAAAAAATGCTGACTCCATCATTGACAATAAGGTCTCCTACTAAATCTAAATTATCAGGATCAGAACTTCATTAGAATACTGATTTTGAGATTTAGTTCTCCATAAGGACATGCCTGAATCTCATTGAATCCAGTGGGTACCTGCTGTGCTAGACCTGGGTCACAAAGTCGTGAACAAATGATATTCTCCTTTCCAAAAGTCAGAGAAACCATTTTCTCTAGTCTCTCCCCACCTCCAGTCATGGGTCTTACCTATCCATAAGCACCCAGTGACAGCTATGGGGAAAAGGTGCCATGGTAATGGCAAGTACCAAGGGGTGCTGCTGCTGCTCATGTTGGCTTTATGGGAATATTTTCCTAGCAGCAATGGCTTTTGAGTAACAGAATTAATTTACTGCCTGCTATGGTTTCCTTCTTTCAAGAACTTAGGAAAAATAGATTTTTTTTAGTAAGCTTTTACTGTAGACTTTAGTATATTACATATTATTCTTGGCAACAGCCCCTCTGGACTGATGTGTGCATTAGCATGAAGAGAAATCAATTCAGCCAGCAGTAATGAAGTCATATTTCTTCTGTCTTCAACTTACAAGGCTGCCTGACTTGTATCTTGTTGAACAACTTCTACAGCTGAAAAATTGATTACATAACCTGGTGATCTGGTTCACGAATATTCTTTGAGGATCTAAGTTCTGCTCTTCGTTTCGTTTAAGAGTTGTAGCTGAACTCATTATGAATGCTCTGTTGCAGAAATGTTGCCCACAAGGCACTCAGTAATCGGGGGAATGAGACAACAAATTGACTGTCCTTTGGCTTCAGTACAAAGCTGGAGGAAGTCATTGGCAAATTTCTCCTGACAGTCTTCCTGGCTTCTTCCTGGGGAGCATCTATCTTTGAAAGCTTAAATCAAGGAACATATGGAGCTAACTCTGCTACTTCCAGATACTGATGTTACTACTGGCAGAAGAGACACACCTTTTTCAAAAAGTAAAGCTAGATTATTTAAAAGGCCCTGGGTTTTATACCACTAAAGGCAACAATACTAATTAGAAGCAAATCATGATCCAGATTGAGATTTCTGCTTCCAAATCAACATCCAAAGCAATAGAAAAATTGACCCAGTACTTTGAAAAATCAGCTTTTTTTCCTCTCTGTACCTCATTACATTTCTCCTTCTCTTTTAAGTGATATCTTTAATTTTAGACTTGTAATCATAGGACCACACATTTGGGAATGGAATGGAGAAGTAAAGCCATCTTGTCAGACACTATTTGCTATGCTTTCATATTGATTATCTCCCATCATGACAAAGAAGGGAAGTGGTACTTCTTCACATTTTTTCTTTACCTTACTTCCTACTAAACATTTTATCTGTCACTCTGAAATGCTCATAAATCCAAATTGTAGTCCAGGCATGGAATGCCACAAGAATTGTTCCTGGCATATCCTTAAAAACATACTCAGGCAACCTAGGTCCCTTAGGAGTATCTAATTCTGCCATTTCCCCCCTCAATTTCTTCATTTTGACAAGGAGATAATTATTCTGCAAGCATTTTCTCAATTCACTTCCTATCCCAAGTAAATAAGAATCATCTTGGATATAAATAATACATTTATTTATATTTATTTATTTTATTATTTTATTTATTTATAATATTTATATTTATTTATAATAATATTTATTTATATTAGATTATTAGATTGGCCAGAAGTAGCATATCAGGACATCTGGATTCAACTCATGGACCCTTTCTTGCAATATGATTTTTGATAAGTCTCTATCCTAAGTTCCTCTTTTATAAAAGGAAGATATTAATATCTATACTGTTATTTTAGAAGGCTGCATTACAATAAGAGGAAATGCATCTTAGAGAATTAGACTTACAATCAGAAAGATCTGGACTGAATTCCAAAATTGGAATAGCCACACACAGAATTTATTGCAATATTCAAGCTAGAGAAGATAAAGTGATGTCTGACAAGAATATAAAAGATATGTCTAATAAGAACAATGTTTAAAATTTAAGAAGGGAAAGGATTTTCTATGAAGAAATAAATAATTTTCTTAATATTTATAATATTTTACATTTAGGTATCCAGGAAGAAGTGGGGATAAAGCACTCCACCTAAATCATTATCCTTAGTTCAAAGATCAATTGACTGTGTATAACTTTCTTAAGGAAGAAAAATTATAGCTGAAACAAAAAGTTCAAATTTTATTCTTCTCAAAAATGGATTTCACTTTAATACTCAAGACTTTGAAACATTTTGCTAATCCTTAGAATGGCATACCTAAAGTCTCCTATATAGAGACTTTCCAATGAATTGTTCTGTCATGTTTTTTCTCAATGAATACCACATTTACTCTTATGAAAAGCTGAAGGATTTCATCAACTCTAAGGCAAGCACAAAATGGAAAATTAAGAAATTTCAGCTAAGTCCCTTTACAGCAAGTTACTTAATAGAATTTCATTTCTTCCCATTAAGTGCTCCCTAATTCAAGAAACTTCAGTGGCTCCCTATTGCCTAATAAACTTTTCAGCTTGACATTTAGTCATTCACAATCTCTATCTAACCTATCTTTCTTGCTTTATTTCACTTTAATGAATAAATGTATGAATTAAAAGGAATCCATTAAGAACTTTACCTAAATAACAATGGAGAAGCAAATAGAAAGTAAAAAATATTGCCAAATGGCTCTACATTTTGTCTTCTACTTTCGTGCTTTTGCACATACTGTCCCCCATTCCTGGAAAAAAAAAAAAAAAAACTTTCTTTACCTCTTATTTTCAGAATCATTACTTTCAAGACCCAGAGCAGGAGTCATTTTCTATAGGAAACTTTTCCTGAGTTCCTCATTTCTTAGATCTCTCTCCATCCTCAAATTATTAACTATTACTTATATATTTACTTAATGAAATCCATAGAAGAATATATGGTCCTTAAAGATAAACAATGTTTTGTTTTGCTTTATTTTATTTTTAAATAAATATTTAAATTTATTTATTTTATTTATTATTTATTTAGGCATGAATCATGTCTAACATGATTCATGGAACATAGTAGATAGCCCCTTAATAAATTATTCTGGAAAAAGACTAATTTGATATAATTCTTCTAAAGGCATTAAAATGGTTTTAAAGAGAAATATTTAAATAATAAATTGGATGAGATCGTTACTTCTTTGACTTCTTTGAACACTCCTACGCTTATTTCCCAACCAACCAGAACAGGGTTCCAAATTTCTAGGGGTCTAATTTTAAGTGTTTATCATGAATGATGTTTAAGATACCCTTACAGTGGGTTGAAAAATAAACTGTAATATTCAGGAAGAATAGAACACTGGACTGAGAGGAAAAGGTTGTAAGGTTCACCATTTGAAAGTAGACACATCCTTCTGTACTTTGTTAATTTGTTTTTCTTTTTTTTTTTCTTCAGCTAAAAAAAGAGGGAAGTCTAAGAACTAAAATTAAGTCTGTTTTTGTTCTTTTTTTAAAAAAAGGAAATCAAACAGGGGTTGAATTAGATGATAATCTAAGGTCCACTCCAGTTTTTAACATCCTATAAATCTACAAATAAAAAAAGTCACTGGCACACAAAAGTTCTGAGCCAATAAAATCTAAAGCTGTAGATCAAATTAATGTTACATTCAAGAAACTAAATAGATGAGAGTACATTGGAAAAACAAAATGGAAAGGAAGACAGATTCTGATTAGCCTATATATGTCTGTATTATTATTTTTAAAAGCTCAGTATCCTCTTCTTAATACAGATGATGGATAGACAGTGAGCAATTCTAATTTTTCACATTAGAAGCAACTAGAATGCATTTTTTTTCCTTTTCCCCCTCTGCTCTCATCTGGAATCTGTTAAATTCTGCAGCAGTTTGCCTAGAAATACAGCTTAAAAGTTAGGGAAAAATAATTTCTGGCTTCTCAAAAAATTGAGAAATGCACCTTAGGGACATCAAAACTTCTTTCCCTAAACATCATCCAGATAATAATAATAAAGGGAAAAATTAAATAGGAAAAAAATAATCCAAAATACTCCCCATTGTCTATGGAAAAATGTGTGAACTCCTTCAGGGCAGGAAACGTTTGGTTTTTACTCTTGTATCCTAAACCCCTATCACTCTGCCTGAATTCTTAGTAGGCCTAGCAAAGTAATCCCTTGATGAATTACAAATTTCACAGATAGAAAACCTAATCTGGATCTTTCTTTTAACTTTTAGGTAATAGAAATCTTTGCACTCCACCAGGGTTTTTGAAGATGAGGCTTCTTTTTTTTCAATGAGTGCTGAAAGACTGAGTTCACATTTCACTCATCTCTTGGTCTTTTCAAATTTCAAGATGCATTTCTTTCCTCCAAAATGTCCCAGTGCTTTCATCACCAGGAAAGTTATCAATTTAATGCAACAAATATTTATGAAATGTCTTTTGTGGACAAGGTGCCATACTAGGTAGTGGGAATAAAAAGACAAATATTTTAAAGATCCCCTTCCAAAAGAGGCTTATATTTTGTGGGGAAAGGTAGGATGCAATCTATACATAAGTAAATATAAAGCATATACACCTTTTCAAAAGTTAGTTCAATGAACAGAACCTTATTTCTCCCTGACATATTCTATTTGACTCAGTGACACCTAAGCCCTAGCTAGCTGTTTAATAAACAAGGAACTCCTTTTCTTGACTCTGGATTATTTTCTCAGTTTGTCCCCCTTGTCTGGAATACTATCCCTCCTCTATTCTAATAACCTTCCTAACTTCCTCTAAATCCCAACTAAAATCTCACATTTTATAAGAAGCCTTCCCCAATTCCTCTGAATTCAAGTACTTTCCCTCCGTAAAGTATTTCCTATTTATCCTGTATGACAGCTTGCTTTGTATATATTTGTTTGTTGTCCCCCCCCCCCCCATTACATGGTAAGCTCCTTGAAAGTAGGGACTGTTTTTTCACTCCTTTCATATCCCTGGAATTTAGCAAAGTGGCTAGGACATAGTAGACACTTAAATGTTTGTTGATAGTTTGAGAACGAAGTCAAACAATTTAAAGTAGACCAGGGCAAAATAACCTTCATTATAATAAAACTATAATAAAGTGGGAACGCCTTTGAACACATATGTGCCTCCTCTTTTTTCGTAACTTTGTGCCAACTAGACTTCAAGTACAACCATGGTACTACTCTCATCTTGGAAAGTAAAATTATCTCATTTTATGGCAGAGGAAGTAAGAAATAGTGGCACTTTTTTTCCCGCCTCACTAGTTACTACTTTATTCATTTGCTTTACAGTCTTATTTGATGCAAAAACAAATAAATGATGAATACAATGGATTTCAAACTAGTTTGAAAATCATTATATATTTTCAAAGATTTCTGCTGCATATTGACACAATCTTGGTACCACTGATCCAACTTGGGTCTTTTCTCCCCCTTAATTATTACTTACACCAAGATCCTAAGATTATAGATTTAGAGTTGGCAGGGACCTTAAACATCTGCTAGTTTATTCTACTTGTTTTACAGGTGTAGTAATTGAAGCTCAGAGGTAATGACTTGCTCAAGTTGTCATAGATATTTGGCCTCAAACACTAAATCTAACACTACTTTTTGTTTTTTAGAAGGTGCTACCTGCAATTTGTTTGGTTTGGGAGTTTCTTCTTTTTTAACCTTTTTCTTTTCAAAACATATGTGTAGATAGTTTTCAACATTCACCCTTGCAAAACCTTGTGTAGCAAAATTTTTTCCTCCCTTCTTTCTCCCCCCTCCCCTAGAAAGTAAGTAATCCAATATATGTTAACATGTGCAATTCTTCTATAGAGATTTCCACAATATCATGCTGCACAAGAAAAATCAGATCAAAAAGGGAAAATAAATGAGAAAGAAAATAAAATGCAAGCAAACAACAAAAAAGTGAAAATACTATGTTGTGATATATATTCAGCCCCCATAGTTCTCTCTCTGCATGCAGATAACTTTCTCCATCACAAGACCATTGGAACTGGCCTACATCACCTCAATGTTGAAAAGAGTGTCATCCATCAGAATTAATCACTCTATAATCTTGGTTTTGCTGTGTACAATGTTCTCTTAGTTATATTCACTTCACTTAGCACCAGTTTATGTAAGTCCAGCCTTTCTAAAATCATCCTGATGATTGTTCCTTATAGAACAATAATATTCCATAACATTCATGCACCATAACTTATTCAGCTATTCTCCAACTGATAGTCATACACTCATTTTTCAGTTTCTTGCCACTGCAAAAAAGGCTGCTATAAATATTTTGCTCACATAGATCCTTTTCCTTTTTTATGATCTCTTTGGGATACAGGCCCAGTAGAGACACTGCTGGATCAAAGGGTATTCACAGTTTGGGTTCTGGAGTTTCTAATGAAGATTTGGTAGATAAGTCATTGTTGCTGTAATTATAGGACCTGTGTTCAAAATTCTACTATATGATTATTGGACAACTACCTTGAGCCTCAATTCTTTCATCTATAAAGTAATTTAGACTTATTGAAGTCTAAGCTACTTTCCAGCTATAGCTTTACCACCCTATGATTGAAAACCATGCTACAACTCAATCTTAGAGAGTTACCATGGACTGAGAAGCTAAGGGACTTATTTGCCCAACCTCAAAAAGCTACCATGTGTTAGAGATGAGATTTGAACTTCTAATTCCAAATCTGCCACTCTGTTCACTATTCCATACTGTTTCTCCATATTATCAAACTAAATATTGCCAATTTGGTTCCTTTGTAAACTGAATTTTTTAAAATTTATTTATACTTTATTTATTTATACTTACCTTTATTTAATTAGAGTATCTCTGAATATGGATTTTCTCTTTCATTAAAACTCCATTCAAATATTTTTTCAGTGTCAGCATCTTCAAAAAATTTCATTCTGTTTGGTAAGTTAAAGCTTTCAGTTCTGTAATCCAAATGATTGAGTTCATACTATGTGATTCAGTGAATAAAACCCATGTGTGTTAATCTGAATATAAGAAACAACCTCAGAGAAGTGGTATTTCTGTGAGCTTTCACAGGGATAAAAATGTTAGTGATCCATTAATTATAAGAATTATGAAAATTATTAATGCCATAAGTGTTATAATCATATGCTTATATCTTTCTTTTTAAAAAAAAGTTATAGAAAGACGGGAATGGAAGTCATAGTGGCAAATCAATAAGAGGAAGACATTGAAATTAGGAAATACTAAAACAAAAAAAAATTGTAGACTTGAAAACTTTCATAGAGTTGGTGGACATATAAAATGTTCATGGTGATGAAAATGGATTCTAGTTTTTTTGGTCAATCTTTCTTATAAGAAAAAATCAAACAAATAAATAATTCAGACTTTTATGGGAAGTCATACAGGAATATGAAAATGGTAAATCCTTTCCATACTTAAGAGAATTGGAATTGATGATTCAAGTTTATACAATGCTTCAACCTCTGCCTCAGGCATCATGCAAGAATGGTCTAGTTGGGTGAAAAGCAATATAAAAAATGATGGTAAAGGGAAGTTGGTGATTCTCAGTTTAGCTTTCAGGCCAGATACAGAGAAGTAAGAATGAGAAAACAAAACAAATAAAACAATTAATATATATTCTCCATGGGCAAAAGTACAGCATACATCTATATAATATACAATAAAAGTGTCTCTCAGCTACTATATTCTCTTTTAAATGTTGTAAAAGATATTTCTTCCATTTAAATCAAATGGACTTACACTTGGCTTTTTAGAAACCTTGGATGATGTCAGTCAGTTCTTGTACTATACTAGGTTTACTTTATACATAATCAGTCTCTTGCATTTTTCTTATCTCAAGCTGCTTTTAATGTTAAAGTCAGAAATATTTTTAACTACTCTTCTCTCTCCTTCCATGATTCCACTGAAACCTGTAAAACCTCTTTTTTAGAATTTCATGGTTATTGATGGCAACTTATTCCATTGAGGGATTAAACTAATTACTTTCCAGGATAGCTAATTTCTTTAACTACTTAAAAATAATTTCAGCTCTCTTCAATTATTAGAGTGAAAGAGGTTTGAGGTCAAAAAAGAAAAAAAAGAGATAAAATAAAAATGTGTATTAGAGAAACTTTATCTTTTAAGCCTTAGTTAGATAAAATCCATGTTAGACCCTGTACTTGCACAAACTTTCACATTTCATTGGGTGAAAACAAAATGCAATGTCAGATTTATTGTCTGGCATGTTATTAATCAGACTTTATTATTGACTAAATGTTCCTACTTGGGCATGCAATTATATCTATTTTGTGTGGTTAAGAGGATATAATATATTCTAATATGCCTTTTGAGACAGGTAGGTGATACATTAGATAGAATAGTGGGGCTGGAGTTAAGAAGACTCATTCTTCATGACTTCAAATCCTGTATCAGACACTACTTGTATGACCCTGGGCAAGTCACTTAACCCTGTTTGTCCCAGTTCCTCATCAGTAAAATGAATTAGAGATGACAATGACAAATCATTCTAGTATCTTTGACGAGAAAACCCCAAATAGGATCACAAAGAGTTGTACGTGACTAAAATGACATAACAAGAATATGCCTTTTGAATAAATGAGGAATAATTAAATGATGTTCATTAACTTTTTGATGGTTATATTATATATATATATGTGTGTGTGTGTATTTGCATTATTGTATATATATATATACTATATACATAAACTATATACATACTTATATACTTATATATATATAAACTACATAAATATATATAGTTGTTATTGTATTCTGATTCAATAAAAATGATATTTTCCTAAACTGATCATTCTCCTTGACTCAATGATCTCTTTCCATAGTATGGATGCCAAACACAAAGAAAGGCTCTATATACACTAACAAAAATTGTAACAACACTTTTGTGGCACAGAACATTGAAAACAAAGTGAATGCCCATAATTTTGGGAATAGCTGAACAAATTGTCATATATAAATTTTGCTTTGGAATATGAATATTATTTCACCATAAGAAACAAAAGGAATTCATAAAAGTTATACAAGGAAAGTAAAACAGGAGAATTATATGTATGTGACTACAATGATTGAAATTAAAATACTATGACCAGTCATAGTTCCAGGGAACAGATAATAGATTTTTCTCTGCCCTTGGTAGAGAAGGTAGAAAAATGTGAATGTAGGATTTCATAGACACTCTCATAGATGGTCATTGTGTTGCAAAATTTTACATAACTCATTTTCTTTGTTATAAGAGAAATTGCATTTGCGAGGAAGAGGGAAAGAAAAGATAGGGAAAGCAGATTTTTTGGGAAATGACTATCATAGGATAAGAAAAGAAAGGCATGAATAAAATGCAATGCATTGATGTTATATCTGCTCATTTGCATTTGGACCACTTCACAGACACAAATTGGCATGTATGTGATTGTTTATCACTATTGCCACCACCACCACCACACACACACACACACAAATACAAGGCTGAAACATGCATCATTAAGAGTGTTTAACTTTTTATTTTGGGTGTCACTTTTTCTAATTTGCAACCCAAACCATATATACTATATAAAACTCAAAGTTAATTATAAATAAAGTCATTTATTAGCTTATGGAATTTGTCTAGAAAAAGAATAACTTTTTTCTTACATTTATGTATTTTAATAATATTTCCAAATAACTTTCTTCCCACAACTTCTGAAATATATAAAACAAACATTATTACTATT
Source organism: Myrmecobius fasciatus (assembly GCA_023553655.1). Classification (NCBI taxonomy): domain Eukaryota; kingdom Metazoa; phylum Chordata; class Mammalia; order Dasyuromorphia; family Myrmecobiidae; genus Myrmecobius; species Myrmecobius fasciatus. The sequence goes on along the minus strand of JAJPUD010006292.1, from coordinate 18,025 downwards.
GTAGATGAAGGAACTGAGGATTAAAGTAATAAATAGACTTATATATGGTCACTTGCTGACAAAGATTCTCTAATATTTTCACACTGTGTGATCACGTTGATAACAGTAAAAGAGATGGAGCTCTGACTTAAGAAAAGATGATGAAACTCTGACATGATTTTTCAACCTAGAGTAGAGTAGTTATAATTTTCAGGGATATAAACATTTTTGTTCAACAGATTTAAGTTTCTAAAAGTCCTTGAATAAAGACAGATTAAAGAAAACAATTTTAAAAGGCAACATGAAAGATTCAGACCAGATATAAAGGATAAATTCTAGGCAGCAAGGAATGTTAGACACCAGAAAAGATCTGAGAAATATGTATGCATTTTTTTCTTTCTTTGTAGACCTTTAAAAGAGAATCAATGATTCTCTTTTCTATTTATAGATTTATTTTTATAGATTTCTCATACTTCAAAGATTATCTAAGTTTATCCTGGGTCTAACATATCAATAATATGATGAAATCTAACCTTCCTCAAACCAGAATGGTTTTTCCCATTCCTCTACATACCCCAAGTCTATGCATCCTTCAGATCATATTCAGATTCTCCACTGCCTCAAGTTATATCTTTTCCATAAAATCTCCTCTGACTTAGGCTATACTTAATTTTCTTCCATCTTCTACTATGTAGTATAGTTCCCTGTGCTGTTATTCTCTCCCTAACTTTATTGTTAACTCTTTGAGAACAGAAACTCTACCTTGTGTTTCTGATTTCTGTATGTTCCATAGTATTTATCAGTTAAGCAATAGGTACGTAGGGATAATAATTAGAGGGGTTCAAAACACTTATTTGTCAATTGATAATCTAATTAACTTCAGATTCCTTCTACCCAAGGACTCTAAAAAAGAAGTAGAAATATTTACAACTTGAGGACACATGAAGACCCAAGTTTGAATAGTAATTTAACAACTTACTAGTTACATGATAAGTGTTGTAACCTCTTTTAGCCTCAGTTAACTCATCAAGGAAATGAGGATATTATTATTCCCCTACCTCACAGGATTACTTTAAGGATCAGAGGAAGTATAAAATGTTTTGTAAACCTTAAAATGTTGGGCATTTTGACAAGATAACCTATAGTTAGTAACTGAGCTTTGGTTAAAACAATGCTTGGTATATTTCTCTTCAAAGAAATGTAGTCCCCATGTGCCCCATCACTGGGCTTCCTAATTGAATGCTTACTTTATTGAGACAGCAACTCAATAGTTTTGAGAGCATGCCTTTGGCTGTGTGTATATCTTGTCCAAGGAATTCTTATTTTGCCTGCAAGTAGCATACAGAAAAAGTTAAATCAGAATCCTTCTCAGTACAGAATATTATCTGAGACAACAGTATCTTAGAAGATAGAGTGGTATGTAAAAAGAAAAAAAGTCAGCTCTGATCTCTGCCAAAGAGACATTTTTCAGACCTTAACTTCACTTACTGATCTACAGATAGCTGAAATCCAGCCCATTTTTAAGCCCTGAGAAAAATACTTATTGATCTTAGGCACCATGATCTCAAATAAGATTATAAGATCATGACAAATGATCACAGAACTTTTTTTCCAATTGCTCTTTTCATTAGAGGGAAGGGAAAGTACACAAAACAGTTTAACTTGAAGTTCTTACATGCTTCTAAAGTAATTTCCCAGGTTCTTTCCATAGGAATGCATCAAGGGGACAGAAGTAAACATCATAACCCCAATGCTTTAGTTCTGATCCATTTTCTCTGTGTCTCTTGCTCAGTTTAAACTGCCAAGTATTTTCCTGACTTATTGATTCTCCATTATAGAGCATCTGTAACAGTGTTCTCTTTTCCTGGAACAAGGACTGTAGAAATCCCCTATGACCTTTGAGAAGCTAACAGCCAAATCAGAACTGCCAGAATGAATGTTTGAAAAACTTCCAGTGTCTCCATCTTGTTTAGACAACAAATTCACTTTTCCCTATTATATCTTTTCATTATTCCTTGTCTCCTAACTGATCTTGCATCTAGTCTCTTTCTTCTCCAATCATCCTCAAAATGAATATACATTTGATAACAGAATCCCCTTATTCAAGGACCTTTACTGATTCCTATAAAATAAAATTCAAATTTTATCTAATACAAACTTTAGATTGAAAGGCAAAGCCCTTTCCATTTGGACTCCAGTCTAATTTCCAGATTTTGTTTCATATTACTACTCTTATGCATCATATGTTCTAGGCAAACTATTACCCACCATTCCTTTAGCAAGGACAAATAAAACAAAAAATTGCTTTTGTACAAACCTACTTCTAGAAATGAATCATCCTTCCTTGAACCATTATGTTGACTTCTATGAATTTCTTGCAGGCTAATCTTTGTTGTAGTCACTGATCTCAAGGCTTATCCATGTAGAAAGTTTTAATTTCTAGAAGGGAAAGGACTAAATAACTTTTCATCTTGTATTCCAAATGCCTAGTACAATTCATGTGGTTTATCTTTAGTAATTCTTTGTTCTATCAGATTGGATTCTGCACTCCAAACAGGAAAAAAGAACTAATTGGGGTTCCCCTAAAGTTTGACACAATCTAACTATTTAGTTTTGCAAACATTGAATATAAGTTAAGGTGCTTGATGTTTGAAATAGATTCTTACTATATACAACAAAAGCTGTGGGAGTCTTTGTGAAACCTACAATATAATCTTTAGGATTAGATACTAACTCTAGGCAAGCTGCCCAATGACTGAAGGATATATTAAAGACAAAAATAAAATTTAAAAAAATATATAATTTTTCAAAGCATAGCTTCAACTTACCACTTTTGTACTTTCCTTAGGCTATAACTGGGGCTCAGTACTCATTAATAAAGAATGCAATATTGTGAATTTGCATAGAGAAGTGAGATCAGTATTCCTGTGAGAGAAAACTACAGAAAGAAGATAAAGGGATCATTACCCCCTCCCATGTGAAATGTTACCCTTGTGGTATCACTGTTTAACTAAAATTGAGCTTTAAAAATTCTTAATTAAATGGTAGATATAAACAGAAGAAAAAGTGAGTGTATATTTTATTGCTATAGAATTATTCAAATTTTGACATTGAAAAACACAAAGAACATTGAACTAAAGTACCTCATTTGGAAAGCTATACATCTTTTTCCTAGTATACAAAAATTTCACTGGAGCAAGAGGATATTCATTTCAATTTCTGGCTTCTAAAAGTAAGGTCTATAGCTCCAGCAGATGACCAAATGAATAATTCCTTTGCAGTAGCTCTTAAGAGCCTCAACTTAAAATCAATAATTTAAAGTAAGGTGGGTTTCCCAGAGAAAATGCATTCATAAGAAGAGAGAAGGTCTTTTCCTTTCTTCCATTTTAACTTCCTTATAGTGATTTCCACTTCTTACAATTTATGGAAAGATGTTGGGGGAGGGCTATTTCTCCCTATGTTTTCCATGAAAGTGGCTAACTGCACTCCCATTAGAAGGCAGGGCATAACATGGAATCATTGATTCTGGCTATCCCATTTAGAAGTATGTTTAAATTTCATTAAATATTATCATTTTTCAGTTTTTTCAGTCATGTCTGACTCTTTCTGACCCCATTTGGGATTTTCTTGGCAAAGATTTAGAATAGCTTGCCATTTCTTTCTTTAGCTCATTTTATAGATGAGAGACTGAGGCAAACAGTATTAAGAGGCTTGCCCAGGGTCAGATAGCTAGAAAGTATATGAAGACTGGATTTGAACTTACAAAGATAAATCTTCCCAACTCCAGACCCAGTAAATATTGGCTGGGACTAAATGAGAAATGAGTACATGCATGTAAAGAGGTGACATGGAGAACATGAAGAGTAAGAAGCTATCATAACCCTGCCAATGGTCACACAGCTAGTATGTGTCAGAGACAGAACATAAACCAAAGTTTTAGTCATTTTAAAATCAGCCTTTATCCACATTCATGGGGACTTAGTTTGTTTCTAAAGACTAACAATATTAAATGTGTATGAGACTTTCAATATTTACTATCTTGTGAGTTCTTCAAATTATGGGGCCTATTTAAAGCAAGTCTTTTTAGTTCCTTTCCTCTTGGTCATCAGTAAGAAGTCAATGATAATATTCTATAAAGTATGGTTGACATAGTCATGAAGCCAATTTGCATTTGGGGAGAATCCACTGTGGATAAAGCTATACTTTCTGTACCCCAGGTTGTCTTTTTGGGAGATCTGAAAGGAAGCAGCAGTGACTTATTACTGTGTTGGAAAAAGTGCTGAGCTATGTGCCTATGTGTAATTATGTTTACTTTTATGCCCCTTGATTCACTCACCTTTAGGAGAGAGATTATAATACTTTCTCTGCCAACCTTACAAGCCTGCATTGAGGAAAACTCATATGCAAATATGACATTATTGTTATTGTATCATTGCATCATTATTATCAAAATTTTAAACTCTAACTAGTATTGAAGAAATTTGTCTAGCTATGAGAAGTATCCCAACTCTGATCCAGAGGAAAAAACAAAGTTCCCTATTGTCAATTGAGTGGGAAGTCTGGTAGAAATGCTTGTCATTGCTTGCCTATCTTGGAGCATACTATGAATGTTATTACCCTCAGAGTTTTTCTTTTACAGGAATTCCCACATGGGCTTCTCACAACCCATCTCTCCCAATAAGGGAGATATAAATACATTTAAAGAAATCCCAGCACAGCTTTAAATACATTTTAAAACATTTTCAGTATTATTTTATTTTTGCTATTACATGTAAAGATAGTTTCCAGCATTCATTTCTTTAGGATTTTAAGTTCCAGATTTTTATCCTACCTTCTTTACCTCCCTCTCCCCAAGACAGCAAGCAATCTGACATAGGTTAGAGTATACTCTTTGTTTTTTTATATAAACATAAAATCATTTTAAATATATTTTCATATTAGTCATATGAAAGAAAATCAGAACAAAAGGGAAAAAACAACAAGAAAGAAAAGGCAAACAAACAACAAAAATATGAAAAAGAATCCTTTGATCTGCTTTCAGCCTCCATAGTTCTCCCTCTGGTTGTAGATGGCATTTTCCAGCTTAAGTCTGTTGGCATTGTCTTAAATCACTGCACTGAACAGCTTTAAATCTTAATAGTAATGATGGGCATGGCATAGCCATGTATAGCTACTGAATCCTTGCCAGTTTCATTTGTCTAGTTTCTGTTTTCTTATCTGATTTCTTAAATGAAGAAATTGGACTAGATGATCTTAAAGGTCTTTTCCAATTCTACACCTGCAATATCTTAAACTACCCAGAATTATATAGAGGTCTGCTAAATTGCCTGAATCAAACATTTTTCCTCTCAAATGAATTGACCAAATGTCCAGTTGTTTGGGTATAAGGTAGCCATAGCTGAAGAGATTGTCTCTTCCTCCTCTTTCCTCCTTTTATTCCCCCCCCCCCCAACAATTTCTCTGCTTAGTAAATTGGCTTAGAAATGAAAGATGATATCCTTCCTATTTACCACACAGGGTGATAGTTTTAAGTAATCATCGATTTCTTTTATAAGGTTCTGTAAAAAATAACAGTCTAACTAACCAAGGAGTATACAGTAAAAATAATTTCATGATAAATGAAAGGAAGATCCAGATATACTGGAGGTGTCTCACAATATTGCAGTATGCAAAAAAATTTTCCAGTAGTGATGCATTGGTTTTCTTAAGGAAAAGATGAAATTAAAAAAGACTATCAGCCCTAGGGGACTATGTGGGGGGGGTGGGAGTGGGGGTGGAGTGTAGGAATGGGAGGGTGATATATCCTTCTGAACATTCAATCATTTTCCACTTGTTTCTTTTTTTTAATTTAAATAAATCCTTATTATCTATAATATACATACTGTAAATAGCTGAGATCAACAGGAGCAGGATAAGGAGCTGATTAGTAAAAATAAATTATGGAATGTCCTTTAAAATGGCCTGGGATCATTTTCTGGTTCTCATAAAAATGTCTCTTTTCTGTAAACATTAGTATACAAATTTAGAAACACTTAATAAAATTTCAAATAAAATACCCGAAGGATGGTTTAACTGAAAGGTAACTCAGGAGTTCCCTGACTATTGTTCACAGGCTTTCAAAAAGGTCTGTTGGGAAAAAGAGATCCATGATGCCCTCTAAGGCATTGACTCTAATAATGTGTTTATAAATGGTGAAGTGAACAGGGAGATGTTGCATAAGTTTTAGCTAGGGCTATGTCTCTGGACAATATTGGCAGTGTTACTGCCAAAGTAGATCCCAACTGCTAATTAATTTAATTCAGGTTAGAATGAATATGGTTACCAGTGAGAAGCAAGGTCTACTGTCTTGAGCAGAGGGCAGTTTGCTGAGGCTGCTTCCTTGTTGGGGAGATTTAAAGAAAAATTATAGATAAATACTGAGATTAGCTATACTCCAAAGAGGTACTCAGATGATGACATTTACTATTCAGTTGTAGATTCTGAATAAGAGGACAGAGTGAATTACAAAATCTCTCATATTTGTTTGAAGTTCACAGTTGAACTTCCCTTTCTTTTACATCAAGGTCAAATAATTAACAAAAGTATATTGTTTCTTTTTTTATCATACATCCATATAAAGAAGGATTAGCTTGCTAATTGCTACCCAAGGGTAGACAAGTAAGTTTAGAATTAAGGCACCCTGAGGCAAAGAAAAGAAGGGTCTTGTGCATGATGAGTGAAATCACTACCACAACCTCGAATTCTACTTCCCCTCAAACTCTGTTGGAGATGGCCCAAGAGCTCACTAATCCTAATTCTAATTCCTCACAGACCATAGGCCCTGTTTGCAGTCTAGTATGTCTTCATTCAGGATTATATACATAAGCGAAAATGTTAATTATATCAGTGTTATCACATGAGTCCATGGCAAAACTAGATATTCTATAAGTGGAAATATTTTAAAAGAACAGCAGATAGAAGCAGCTTTATAATTAAACATCTTTTGGTCACATTTTGGATTTTCTAGACTTGGGGTTTGATCAAGTCCCCTACACCTCCCCCAAAATATTAACATTTACTATGCAGAGGAAATCAACCAGAATATTTTTGGCAAAAACCCATAGTCCCAAATTTAAGGTAGCTCTCTGGTAGTTTGCATAGCCTCAAGCATTGTCCTCTCAAGTGCTTTTCCCAGGTTCTTCTACTAAAGAGTCTCAGAGAAGTCCATTTGACACAATTTACATTCAGGAAATTAAAATTCTTCCTTCCCTATTCCGATAGATGGATAGATAGATAGATAGATAGATAGATAGATAGATAGATAGATAGATAGATAGATATGGATATAGATAGATATCTGCATATCTATCTTTCTATATATATATATATATATATATATAT
>JAJPUD010006292.1:0-10566 GCA_023553655.1 Myrmecobius fasciatus | reverse complement strand
GGGGGGGGGATTTTAAATTTTTTAAATGTATGCTTGGTATAGTTAAGCTTTAAATGCTTATCAATTGATTGATTATTATAGGATCTGTTAAAGTACCTAAATATGAACTGAAATTCTGACAATGGAAACCTAGTCAAAGTATTATTTTTGGAAACCACAGGAATGATAAAAGGAGAGAAGAACTACTTTAGTTCTTCTCTTCTAATTTGCTATAGGAAGTTTCAAGAAATAGAAGACTCCTGATTTGCCATCACATTCCAATTTGTAATGTGCAAGTAAAATGAAAGGAATTCATATTAAGTTTAATAGTTTAACCACAATGCAGGAAGCATCTATTGCTTCCACTATCTCATTTTTGTTCTACTGTAGAAATTGAATTATTAACATTTACTTCACCCATTTAAATATATTTTATTGTTATTGTTCAGAATAGCCTTTGTCATTAGTCATTCATTCTGAAAAGGAAATATGAGAGAGAAAAATGGAAGTACAGTGTAGAGTAAAACAATAAGATTTGAAACTACTTAAATCTAAATACTAGGCCAATTTTTGCTGCTAATTTTAGCAGTTAAGTAGTTCGGTGAATAGAGGACTGGACTTGAAGTCAGGAAGACCTGAGTTCAAATTTAGCTTCAGATATCAGGTGGATGTATGATTTGGGCAAGTCACTTAACTGCTATCTGACCAAGTATTCTCATCTGTAAAATATGAATAATGATAACATCAGTATAGTTGGAAAGATAAAATTAAATAGTATTTGTGAAACCCTTTACAAACTTTAAAGTACTATGTAAAATAGTAATTATTTATGTTATTAATTATTAGCTATTATTAACTTGCTGTGAAACTTTAGGCATGTTACTTAACTTATTTGGGTCTCAGTTTGCTTATCTGCAAAATAGGAGTTGAAGTTCCTTCCACCTCTAAATTTTGTGATGCTAATATGCCTTATTCAGTTGTTTTTCTTTGCAAATAACCTGTGTGAGTGGAACACAAATGTTTCTTTTCTGTATTTTCCTGCCATTATGAATGCATGAATAAATGAGTGAAAAAACATATAATAAGTGCTAATTATGCATTAAAAACTGTTCTTTGTATTGTGGATTCAAAAAAGAAGAGCCACAATCCTAGGTCATATTCCAATGTGAAAGACAATATATATAGGAGGGGAAAGTTCAATAAAGAGAGTTTCTAGCCAGAAGTCAGAAGTGGAGAAAGAATCTGGCAAGTGAGAAGGAATTATTAGCTCAGAAGGGAACAGAGAGCAGAGTTTTTCCTATTTCCTTTCGATCACCCATTAGATATGTTACCTAGAAGTAAAATTACTCAATTCATAGGGGATACCCTATTTAGCAAGGATTAAAGAACTATATAAGTACTCCAGTCAAAAAGGAATACAGAAATAGTCACCCAATTGAAGAAGCAACTTCATGAAATGGCAGCCCTCATAGAAGAGAAGGAAGAACTATGGAGAGGAGCAGACAATGGGAATGCTGTTGAGCAATGCAGCCAATAGAGATGTTATGTCCGTGGGGAGCTGTGTTAGATGTCAATGAAATGAGGCTTCTTGAATTCTGTATTGCCAGGAGTGTGAGTTTCTTTGGTCACATATATTTAGTGTATTCTACTTTTATGCCCACATTTTAAATGGAGGCTGTGTGTATTTGTGGGAGAGTGTGACCCAGGTTTATGAGAGGTAATATTTGTAACTCCTGTATTAACTGTAATGTTTTAGTAAATCAGTTTGCTAAGGGATAGTTATATGTACTGGTTGACTGTTGATGTGAATGATATAGATGGGGGCTCTTGAACTTTGTTTTAGAATTGTAGACATAAAAGATAGATATGTCTATTCTTCCTTGAATCTGTGAAAGTAGTAGTCATCCTCAGATGGCGCAACCCCATTGAAAATTGGTGGTGTACAGTCGAGGTAGATATATTGTAGAAGAATTCTGGGCATAGAAGAGTAGTTCCAAATTCCTTAAGTTCCATGGTCTTGAACCAAACCTCCTGGAGAGAAGAGTTCCTCAATATGCCAATTTCCTGAGCCAAGCAGGAACTGGAGCCAAGGAGCAATAGGGAACAGAGCCACAATTTGTAAGAGCAAACCTAGGCTTTGCCCTTCATAAGTTCTAAATTTTGTTCATACTCTATTCTTTTTCCTTTTAAGATATTTCCAAACAAGTCAGTAATATAAGTCTAGGGGAATGTACAGACATCTGGGATGATGAGGTTCACTGGAAGGAAGAGTTTCTTGACTTTCCAGAAAATTTGAGTGATTTCTTCTATAAGTGAAATCTTCCAAAAAGATAGTCTTATCAGCAAGGAGCTCATTTTGTAGGTTCCTATAACCATGGAGACCCATCAGAGAAGGAAAGAGGATTTTTTGGCTCAATGGTTCAGATGATAATCAAGTCAATTTCATTCAACAACTATTAATCCCTTTTAATCTATCCTTATAAGGTAACTTTTTGTTTCACATTTTTTGATCAGGTTAACTAAAGTTCATATCATAGTTTACCTTATTATTTTCCATAGACACAAGATAGTGATGGGGGAATATAAACTTAAATCTGAGTTTGTCAAGAGAAACAGGTGAGGTTATGAATCAAGAGAAATGGAAATTCTCCAAGATTGAATCAAGGCAATAGTAAAATTAGAGATACAGTTCTGAGCAATGGGTTACATCTATATGTACCATAACATACTCTATACCTCTGTAAACTCTGAAAATATGAGAAAATCAGTCATGCCATATATTTTTGTGTCTCCATCCTTTAGCTGTACACAGTAGATATTTTAAAAATGTTTCCTGAATTCAAACAAGGTAGGAATTCAAAGAGATTTTCATATAATGATACAAAGAATGTTGTTTTTCAACTTAATTTCCTTCATACAGAAAACCTTTAAACTTTTGGCTGATATAAACTTTGTTTTCATCCTTTCAACTCCTTGAAAATATCTTAAAGAATTAAATTGTCACTATTGTTCACTATTTTCAGTCATTACTGACTTTTTGTAATTACATTTGGAGTTTTCTTGTCAAAAACGAGTGGTTTGACATTTCCTTATCTAACTCATTTTACAGATGAGGAAACTGAGGCAAAAGAAGTTAGGTGACTTGCCCAGAGTCATAGAGATAATAAATATTTGTGACTGGATTTAAATTGAGGTCTTCCTAATTCTATGTCCAGTGCTTTTTTTTCTGTGCCACCTAAATGTTCATTAAATATCCCCCAATAATTAATATTCCACAGTCACGTTTATCTGTGGTCTAAAGTCAAGAAAAGCAAAATAGCAATTGCACAAGTACTTTCAAATTAGCCAGATTATAAATTACAGAAGCGAAGATAACAGCAACTATGAAAAATTGCATCCATGCAGTGATAAATACAAATCCTGCAACAATACATCTAGAGATATGACATATTTCAGTGCAACTGGGAAAATAGCATTGTTGGAATGCATATACACTTTTCAATAGTGTTTGGAGGACCCTAGTCTTGCACAAAAAATTTAAAATAAGACTTGCTCTTAATCTCATGATCTTCCAGACATTCGAATAGAAGATTACTAATGTATAGTGTCCCTACCCTCGACTGTAATTGGAAGAATGATGCTTGCATAAGAAGGCACTGATGGATTATGTGATAGATTGAGAACATTTTTTTCTTGCTAACAGAGAAGGAAATATACACACCCACCTCCAAATGACATCAAATCTGGAATAGAAGTTAGAATATGGAAGATGTCATTTTGCTTCTATCCCTTCAGAAAGACCTGAGAGAAAGGCTTGAGAACAGTAGCAAGAGGAAAAGTTTATTATGTTTTCATATGCAATGCTTGACTAAACTGAAATTAAGGAGGATACAAAGAAAAATCATGGAAGTAGCATGATACATAGAAAGTGGCATAGAATAAACCATCAATTTAAAATCCTATTTCCATTGTGTAATTTTTAAAAGTCACATTTGGTTCTTGGTATTTTTATCTGTGAAATGAAGAGAATGGACTTCAAAATTTCTAATGCCCCTTTCAACTCTAAATCTAAAATTATGATGCTTTTCTACTCTAAACCTTGGATACTGTAAGACAGACAGCATTTCTCCCCTGTGAAATTGCAAATTTAGGGCTACTGTTTCCTTCTTATTACTATTGCTTGCTGCCAGACTAGAACACATCATGTATATATCATGATTCCAACACTCATCTCTTTTGTGGTTCTCTCTCACTGTATCACTTGACTGACTCATGATTTCTAGACCAAGCATCTGGTACTGTAATTCAGTTATAAGAGAATTAAGTATATTTTTACCTGTAAATGTGATGATTTTTGTGCAGAATTGTATTTTCCATCTAGATAAGTAATCTTTCATATTTTTATTGGGCAAATATTGAATATATTCTACTGAGTCTTTATTGAATATCAATATTCCTTCTCTTTTATAAATTTATAGCTCTTTTATGGAATGAGATTTAGCTCATCATGATGCTCTGTCACCCAGTTGCTCAATATCTTGAGAGTTCCTGATTGGAAAGAAAATTCTTTTCTAAAACAGTGTCATCAACATATTACTTTCATCTGGCACTAAGAAGCCACATTTATCCCACAGGATTCCAAACAGATATGTATCCTCTCATTTAAAGGTCTAAATTTTTATCTATTTTATAATAGATCTAGAGTTCCTCCATGGTTTGGGTTCAGTCTAAAATTGTGTTTTGTTTTGTTTTTTATAATTTCTCAGTGACAAGAAAAACTCCAAATATATCTGGAAATAATCTATATACCTGCCCAAATTTTCTAGGGTGTTTTCTCTATTTGTGCAAGATTGATAATATTTAGAAGGTATTCCATTAAGGATACTGAATGACAAATGGATTGTCGAGGGCTTCCTGAAATCTGACACAAACATTCCCAGGGTCCATATTCCCTTTCCCTTTACACTAAACACACCTAGAATTCTGTGAAATATCCCAGTATTAGGTAGTGTCTTTACATAAAAATGTTCAAAATAAAATTTTATTTTGCATCCAGAAAGGCTTTAACTGTTTAGTGTTTAACTCTTCAGCCCAGTAGTGTCAAAGTCTGTAGTGTAATATATCTACCTAGAATACCAGTCAAAAGAATGCATTTGTTTCTGCTTTTATTTGTTGCCTTCAGGCAACCAGTGGCATCTTCATTAGACTATTGACAACAGGTGTTCCTTTCTTGAATTCCACTGCTAAAGTGCCTGGTTTTTCTGATTACTGTAAATCTACAAAATACCTTGTATTTTGTGGGATTCATACTAACAAAAGAAAGGATACTATAATAAGGCTTTGCAAAAGGAACACTATTTTTCATGTCATGTATTTCAAGTTTTATTTCAGCAAAAAAAATCACCATACACATGAGGCATAGCATACCTCCTCTCAAGGTACAAAGTAGCTAAACCCCTAAATTCTACCCCACAAGGAACTGTTTTCCTCATCTCTACATGAATATAGAGAAGTTTCCTTTCTGTATTCACAGTAGCCCAAATTCTGACTATACTAGATATTTTAGCTCAATAGTAATTTGTACAAAATAAGTTACTTAACTGTTAAATATAAATTTCAATTTCTCTTTCCTGAATCAAAACTATTTTAACCTATACTTGTAACATAGACATCATCTAGCAGATGGTATAGGTAATTGCATTTGCCTCATAATAAATAAGTGATGTTAGGCACAAATACATTAAAAGTATAAGCACAAAACTCCAACAATCTAAATGCATTTTAGAGCCAGGGATTTAATCTAGGTTATTCATTATGTAGAGCTTTATTTCCAAATGTGAATATCTTTCCATACTATATGATGCAAAGCAAAAGAAAGTAAGCAAAATTGGTATATTTTCTAAGATGTTCCAATACACAAAGACAAGAGACGCTCATACTTATAGTACACATCATAAAGCAGATATTTGTTATTTATATTTTGAAAACAGAGAAAATTGCTATGAATAGGCTGAGAAATATATATTTTGAGAGAGTTTAAAGTACCACTAATGAACAAATTTAAAGTGTTACATTTATCAAATGGATGGGAAGAATGTATATTTCCTCCCTGGGTAAAGCATCTCTATTGTCAAGAGATAAAAGTAAAACATCTTTATTATAATGAACTTAATCTTTTTTGTACTATACTGTACATCTACATTTTAAGTAGTTTCCAAAAATTATTTGTCATTCTAAATTCTGTGGAATTCTGTTTCTCATTATGAATAAGTAAAGAGAAGAAGTGAAGGCAAAATCAGCTGTCCTTGTATAAAAGCATCATTCCTGATATACTATTGTTGGTTTGGTCATACATGTTAACTTTTCTTTCAGCAGTACTTATTCAACTCCCATAGAGCCTATGGTAGACTTCACACTTAGTGGAGGGTCAATTATCTTAAAATATTTTTCCATATGCATTTATATGCACACACACACACATTTTCCCTATATTTCTCCTAATCTGCATTAAGTTGATTTCTATTGTGACCTCTGGCTCAGCATCTTTTGTAAAACACCATTATCTCTATATTGCCAACAGGTTAAGTTCTTCCAATTTCTACTAGAGTTTTCATTGGAATTCTCTTTTATGCTTTCTCCATTTTGTTATATTTATTTATGTATGAAGGGTGAGGTTGAAATCAATCCATCGTCTCAACTCAGATATTTTAACTAGCTGAGAATATATTTCAGTTAACTCATCAAAAGATATTAGACACAATGTGAAATGTTTTTGAAAGATAATTTGCCACTTTCCCCTCTGTCTATTAGTCTTTTGAAGTCTAGCACATACTCAACTTCCTCTAACTACTACAGTTCTAAGCTCCTGATATTACCTTCCACGGAGCAACCAGCACAAAAATGAAATCATCACTGAGTCTAAAGATGTCAAACTCACACAGAAAAGTATCCTTACTGCCAAATATTGGCATATTTAAATGTTATCTATGTTTTACTGCATTTTAAGTATTTCCCAATTACATTTTAACCTGGTTTTGGTTGTACTCAGGAGTGTTGCTGGGAAGACTTTGACACTACTGGGCTGAAGAGTTAAACACTAAAAAGTTAAAGCCTTTCTGGATGCCATATGAATGCCAATTGATTCACAATAATTATTATATCTTAAACAGGACCCAAATTAAGTTCCAAATCTGTTAAATTCAGAGGTAGGAGCATGTGCTTGCCTAAGTTGTATGGATAATAAGTTAGGATCTGAATTACAACCTTAAGCTACAAATTCTAGTCACTCTTAAACTAATTCTTAATTTGGAAAAATAAAAAGAGTTGTTAAAAGATCTGTGTTAGGGGATGAAATGGCTCTTGGAGAATTCTTGGAAATAGAATCTGCTGTTATCTAAATTTATATAAATAAGTGAAGCACAAATGCACAAAAATATAGCCTGAATCTCAAAAAAAGTAAAATGGAATGTAATTTACCCTAAGAATAGATTATAATAGAAAGATAATATGGAATATTTAGGAAATAAAATCTTTTTTAGTTCAATCAGTAAGCTTGGGTCAAACTGTGTTTGTGATTTCTTCTAACCTCCATTTCCAGAGCACTTAGTGATAATTTTAATCCCATAAAATATAAATGTTTTTAAGATTTATGGGAGGAAAAAATTCAAAGAAATAACTTTTTGATATAGTTGTTTCCAAATCTCCCATTGGATCTGTTACCTCAAAAGTACTTTTAAGGAAAGTTATGGTATAGTGGGAGATACCGCAGAATGAAGATTAGGATATTGGGGTCTAGTCCCAACTTTGTCTCAAATATACAAGTTGCACAACTAACAAGTAGTAGTGCCAGATCTAGGGTATGTCATCTATCCTCCCAGTTTCAGTTTCCTCATTTATAAAATGAGAAGATGGAAGACTCTGTGGTTCCATCCAACTTGAATTTTCTGATTTATATTTTTCCCAGCTCCCATTAAGTTGATTTCTAGTGTGGCCTATGGCTCAGCATCCTTGGTAAACAGTGTGAGCTTATACAGATTGAATATAATCATTGGGGTTACCTCCAAAATGTAATTTGTCTCCTTGGCTGATTACATATCCATTCAGACAAAATCTCTAAAAATAGTTTCTATGTCTTCCCAGATAAGTATTAAAAAGTCCTTCTAGATATAGTAACTGTATATTAGTTTATTGTTGATAAAAAAGGTTATATTAAAAGAGAATAATATAACATTCTGTATATTAAAATAAAACAAAAATATTAAATGAGAAATTTGTGCTAGTTTTGTGAAATCCAGAATATCAATTATACCCTCCATACTCCAATCATTCCAGCCATGTCAATGACACTAGTTTTACAACCTAAAACCTCTGCCCTTATTCTAATGAATAAGGGTTCTATACCAAAACAATGGCACTTTAAAGAAAGCTTCCAGGTAAAGGCTCTAGCCAGACAGATAGCTGGTAAACAATTACCAAATGACTCTCTGAAAAGCTGTATGAATGACACATTAAGTTTAATCTGCAACATTATGTTTTCTTAAGTCTAGATAATCAACAAAACATAAATCAAACCCTGATTTGTGGCATTTAGATTGCTAAGGTATAAATGCTCATAATGAAAATTTCACATGTTGTTCTCAAGAACCATTTTGAGCTGGCTCCAAAAATACCAAAGACTACAGATTTTAGGCATAAAAAATAACTCAAAATGTTAAAACCTCGGCAAACTTCTTCTCTAAACAAACTAAGTATAGTGGAAATTATTTGTGAAGATTTATTTTGCCTGAAACATGACTATTCCTCAAAGTTCTGATGTACCAAAATATTATCACCAATTTAATGGTTCTTGACAACTCTCCTTTGAGTAAGCTTCTCTAAAGGATATCATGTAAAAAGTACAAGTCTTAGATTAAAAGTGTCTAATCATGATGCTCCTACTTATTATCTGGGGGACTTTGGGCAATCCCAAGAATCACAGGAAAACAGGGTTAAAAGTCAAAGAGTTTCTAGCTCATCCCTTTCCTGAACAATAACCTCTTCAAATTGAAGATGATGAATTATCATCCATTTTCAACTTAGACTTCCAGTGAGGGGAACATTTGACTCAGTATACCTTACTTTTGGATTATTCCAATTATTAAGAAATTTATCCTTAAATGGAATCTCAATATCATTCTTTCTGAAACATTCACTCATTTCCTCATTTAACTTATATTTATACATTATCATATAGGTTACAAAACACATTCTTCACAATAACCTTAGAAGAAATGTAATATGAAATATGATTATTTTCATTTTTAGATGAAGAAAAATTGCTTCATAAAGGTTATGTAACTTATTAAGAGACCTCCCCAAATCAATGACAGAAGGATTTTAGTGGTGGTGGCTCAAATTTAAATCAAGAATTTCTTTATATGATGATATATTGCCTATTGACCTCATTTTTTTTATATCTGAAAAGAGAGGGATAAAAAATATTTACCTTAAGAATCAGACATTGAGGAGAATAACAACTGGGGAATGGCTGAATAAATTATTGTATGTAATTATGATGGAATACTGTTATGCTAATAAGAAATGAAGAGCAGAATGATCTTAGAACAACTTACATAAATCTCTATGAATAGATGCAAAGTTAAATGTACTATGTACAAAGTAATGTTACTTCTTTTTAATATTGTAAGATTATCAGCTATGAATAACATAACTATTGTCAGAAAAACAATGATACCAACAACTCTGAAGGACTTATGATTAAAAATACTATCCATATCCAGAGAAAGAAAGATAGTATCTTAATGCAGATTGAAGCATACTTTTTAACTTTATTTTTCTTGAGGGTTTTTTTTTTGGTCTGTCTTTTCTTTCACAATATGACTATTGTGGAAATGTTTTGTATGACTAAAATTTTAAATATATTTGCCATGCCTAGCTCACAGAGCACTCAAATGAGGGGATCCTACAAAATATTTTACAACTCAAATGTGCAACATGATATTTTGTTATTGCTAGTTTTACTAGAGTTCAAGTGTGTCATGATATTGAGAATCTAATACAATCATTAAGATTTTCAAGGGCAGCATTAATAGTGTGAATTTGGAAAGAATTAATTTCAGCAGAATTCCTAGTGAAATGTAGGAGTTTGGGATTTAGATCTGGAAGGAACTTTGGAGATTTTTATCTTTTATTCCAGACCTCTGATAGCATCTGGATGAGAAACAAGATGTGAAATGCCACCCTTCCCATACAATATTTACCACCCCCAACTCATACAGATCAGAAGTTGATCCATAACTTAACTATCTTAAAAGCTGCCTGGGACACTAAGAAGTTGTGGTTTCTCCCAAGTCATATGTTAGGATGCATCAGTCAGCAAGCATTCATTAAATATCTATTATATGTCAGGCTCTAGTATACAAAGGCAAAAGGAAAAAAAATCTGCTCTCTGTTCTCAAAGAGCTCACAATCTAATAGAGGAGATAGCATGGAAACAACTAGATACAAACAAGATATAGATAAAATAAATTGGAGATCATCAATTACAGGGAAGGCACTGGTATTAAAGAAAATCAGAAAATAATTCTT